>PVJD01019973.1:0-10510 GCA_004026545.1 Mormoops blainvillei
CTCTATCAGAACAACTGCCAGTGCCACTGCCCAACCTGGCACTTCGGGCTGTGCAGATTTGAGGCAGCTGCAGATTGGCTCAGGAGCCATGAGGGCTGAGGCCCGAGAGAGATGGCAGAGGAGGTGCTGGTTGAAGAAACAGCATAGTGGGAGCAGACCCATCTGAGGATGAAAATCACTGGAGGGAGTGGGGAGAGAATCCTGCCACCGTCTCCGTGTTGTAGCATTGCCGTGGGACTCTTCCCAGTGCCATCCAGGAGAGATCCAGAGAGAAACATTTATCTGAAACTGTTGGAGACTCTGACAGGCTCTAGCCAGTCCTGACTGAGGGAGACTTTGTGATTTGGGGGCAGGAGGAGCACATGGAGAACAGGCCCCCCACGGGCTTGGTGCTGCAGTTTGGGGGCCAAACAGAAACTCTTTTAAAAGAGGAACTCTTTTAAGAAAAAGAGGCTTGAAACTCCACAGGGTCCTGGTGATTGCATGTGTGTGTATGCAAGTGCAGCAGCTCTCCCAACAAAGAACTCAAAGGGATAGAATCATACAGAAGGGACTGTGGGACCCAACCCTGCATGGCTGGTGAACAGGGGACTGTATAGAGTGACAGAGTTCAGACCTGAGTCACCTGTAAGAGAGCGTCAGGCTGGGAACTGGATGGCCAGGAGCTGAATGACTGGGATTTGCTGTAGCCAGGCAGGTCCGCTCACAGACAGATGAGTGCAATCTCCACCTGCAGAATTACAGGCTCTGCAGATCAGTGAGGCCAGGCTCAGTAACACTCTGCTGGGTGCACTTCTACAGGGAAAGAAGAAAAAGCTGTGAAAGGACCCTTTACCAGACACTATGAACTACGCTGTCCCTCAGGCTGTGATCCACTGAAACCAGCAGAGCAGAGAGATTAGAGACAAGTGCAGCAATGAGTGTTCAGGACCCTATCCAGCCTCAGCACCTAGAAAGAGTTCCTGTCTGCTCCAAGCAGGAAAGAACTGCCCGTTTTACATAGATTGGCCCCTTATAGGAGATGGACTGCTAATTCACCGTAAGCCATACATTATTGGAAAGAATCTGAGACAGACCAAGATGTGTGGTGAGGATGCAGGGAAACAGTCCTACCATCTTCCCTGAAGACTGAACAGTGCCCCTCCCGGGGTTGACTCAGGGTTCCCACCCTCCCCATTGCACCAGAGGCATCCTCTGGAGGCAGATGGAGAAGGTACTGATAGCCCTTTCAGATCATTAAATGAACCACTCTGGGCACACTCTAGAATATGTCAGAAATTTATGTGGAGCCAAAAGTGACCCTGAATATCTTCAGCAATCTTGAGAAAGAAGAACAACATAGGAGGGCTCACAATACCTGATATCAAACTATACTACAAGTCCACTGTAATCAAAACAGTCTGGTACTGGCATTAGAACAGACACATAGATCAATGGAACAGAATAGAGAGCCCAGAAATAAACCCACATCTCTATAGTCAATTAATATTCAAAAAAGGAAGAAAGAACATAAAATGGAGTAAAAATAACCTCTTCAATAAATGGTATTGGGAGATCTGGACTAGCACATGCCAAAAAAGAAACTAGACCACCAACTTCCACCATACACCAGAATAAATTTAAGATGGATAAAAGACTTAAATATAAGTCATGACACCATAAAAGTCCTAGAGCAAAATATAGGCAAGAAAATTTCAGGTATCGTATGCAGCAATATTTCACCGATATCTCCTGGGGCAAGGGAAATAAAGGAAAGAATAAGCAAATGGGACTACATCACATTAAAAAGCTTTTGCACAGTTAAAGAAAACATTATCAAAATGAAAAGGGATCCAACTGTATTGAAAACATATTTGCCAATGACACCTTGGATAAGGGTTTGATCTTCAAAATATATAAGGAACTCACATGACTCCACTCCAGGAAGACAAAGAATCCAGTTAAAAAATGGGTAAGGGACCTGAACAGGCACTTCTCCAAGGAAGACACACACAGGGCCCAGAGACATATGAAAAGATGCTCAATATCACTAGGCATCAGAGAGATGCAAATTACAACCACAATGAAATGCCATCTCACATGGGTCAGAATGGCCATCATTAACAAAATAACAAACAACAAGAGCTAGTGAGGATGTGGAGAAAAGGGAACCCTAGTGCACTGTTGGTAGGAATGCAGCCTGGTGTAACCACGTTGGAAACAGTTTGGGATTTCCTCAAAAACCTAAAAATGGAACTACCTTTTTACCCAGTGGTTCCACTGCTGGGATTATACCCTAAGAATCCTGAAACACCAATTCAAAAGAACCTATGCACCCCAGTGTTCATAGCAGCACACTTTACAATAGCCAAGTGCTTGAAACAGCCTAAGTGCTCATCAGTAAATGAGTGGATCAAAAAAGTGGTACATTTACACAATGGAATACTATGGAGCAGAAAGAAAGAAGGAACTCCTATCCTTTGCAACAGAACGGATGGAACTGGAGAGCATTATGCTATTTGAAATAAGCCAGGTGGTGAATGACAAGTACCATATGATCTCACCTATAAGAGAAACCTCATGAACACAATAAACAAATGAGTAAAATAGAACCAGAGTCAGGGAAACAAGGAACAGGCT
The DNA here is from genome assembly GCA_004026545.1 of Mormoops blainvillei. Classification (NCBI taxonomy): domain Eukaryota; kingdom Metazoa; phylum Chordata; class Mammalia; order Chiroptera; family Mormoopidae; genus Mormoops; species Mormoops blainvillei. The sequence goes on from PVJD01019973.1 coordinate 2,620, forward strand.
GACATTGACCAGAGTTGGGGGGCAGTGATTAATGGTGGAAAGAGAGGAAAAGGACTACTTAAGGAACATGTACGAATGACCCATGGACGTGGAAAATGGGGGCAGGGTATTGATTGTGGGAGTGGAGGGTGGGCTGGGCATAGGAGAGCAAAGGGGGAAAAATTGGGACAACTGTAATAGAACAATAAAATATTTAATAATTTTTTAAAGCAAATGTCATTCTACTATCTATACATGTGAATGATGGCTTGGCAGGGTTACAACCTTAGGTTACATATAGCCTTTCCTGCCTAAAGATATCAGTGTATTGTCATTAAGTATTGCAAAGGAAAAAAAAAATCAGATTAGGTAGCCTAACATTTCTCGATAGGGAAGTCAATTTGCTTGCTTTTTCTGCCTAGAATTTTATGGACTCTGTTAATTGAACACTTTAATAAAATATACTGATTTTTGGTCTGTTGGTTGAGGTTTACTTGGAGCATAGCTGGACTTTTATACTATGTTATAAGATCTTTTATCAGCTTAGAAATGTTTTCTTCAGTTTTATCTCTGACTGTTGTTTCTGTTACATGTTTCCTGAATACAACTTTGGGAAGAACTATAATTCTTGTTTTCTTCATTGATTGGGCTCCACATCTATCATATTTTTATTGTTGTTTTAATCTCTTCTCTTTTTGTGAGTTTCAGATTTTTTTTGTTTTTTTGGTCAACCTGTAGTTTTTTATATTTATAATTCACATTCTATTTAATGCTAGGTAAGCCCTCTTCTGAAGTGAATGGGTACATGCTCCCTGCCCTGGTTCAGTTCCCAGTGATATTGTGTCTGCCATGCAGATGTGTATTTTTCCCACATCAGCCAAAGCTGCATTGGACAAGGCCATTCACCAGGTGTTACTAGAGCTACCTTGGCTTCTTCCTCTTGGGGACAGTACTTTTTCCTGAGGTCAGTGCCACCTTCAGTGTCATTTGAAGCCTATTAAAAATTTTTTTTTGGTTCCTCGATATGTAAAGAAAGACAGGTACTCATTGGAACTGCCTTAATAAGTATTCCTTTGAGGTAGAGGAATAGTTCTCCAGTTAGGTAAATAAAGATCTTGTTTCATTAAATGAAGATAATGGCTGAAGATAATAGACATTTGCTCCTTTTTTTAGGCAAATAAATTGCCCACATTTCTTATGACTAAGTCGACAGAAGACAAAGCCTGTGTTTCCCAATCTAGCTCTGCTGGTCTGATGAACAATGAAACTTCTTCCAATTTCCTCAGAATTGTTTCCAATTCTAGTGAAGTTGGTCCTAGTTTTCAGTGCTAATATATATATTATATAATAAATAAAAAACTATATATAGTTTTCAGTGCTAATATATATTATATATTATTATCTATAATAAATATATATTATATAAATATATGTTTATATTATTTATAACAACATATAGAATATACATTACATAAATATATTATTTATAATAATATATAAAATATACATTTATATATTTTTTCTTTGTATCTGTCTTCAGAAAAAATTTAGTCTGAATTTGGATTACCCTATTTCAGATCCTGCTCAACTGAAAGCTAGTAGTACTATGATGCAAGCTTTAAAGATGCAATAATATTTTGAATCCATTCTGCAGTCATACAATTCAGTTCATAAACAATTCTTATTGAGATGAAAGTTGTACTTATAGAGTATCCAGCAAAATAGAAGTCCATAATTTTGGAAAAAACAAATGTTTCAAAAATTGGGATTTTTTTTTTCTTATTTTAGGGTATTATACTTGCAAAATTATACATATACAGATGGGCTGGTAAAGATTTACAAAATGTTTCTGAAATTCATGATGTCATTGAATTCCAACCATGAAAACCTTAAAATCTATAAAATACAAAAAATTCTAGCATTGCATAAGAGAGTAAGTTGCCTGCCCAAATGCAGAGTTGTGTTTGACTTCTACAAGACACTTGTATTAATATGGTAGTCACTAGCCACATCTGTCCATTTAGGTTTAAATTTTAATAATTATCTAAAAATTAAAAATTCACTTCATCAGTCACATTAATCACATTTCAAGTGCTCAATAGACACATGTGGTTAGTGGTTAACATATTGGGTAGTACAGATGTGGAACATTTCTTTTATTACATAAAGTTTTATTGGATAGTGCTATTTTAGACAACATGTCTTTAAATCTATAGTAGCTTATGAACTATTGATGAAACACTATTGTTTTTTCATGCAGTGCATTTGTGGGGGAGTATTTAAAACCAAGATGGACTCTTGGTTTTCGCTGGATTCCCTTTTATCGTGATCTCTTTATTTTTAAATAAACTACTTCTTTTAGAATATTTAAAAATTTACAAAAAAGTTGCAAAGGTCATATAAAGATTTCTCATATAACCCTCTCATCCAAAAATTTTCAGTGAAGTCAATAGGTAAGAGAATCAGTATTTACCTAGTTATACCATTTGCAATTAAACTGATTATTAATATAGTTGGATTGCTATCATGTTTGTAATTGTTTCCTTGCATTTTTCTCTTTACACCTCTTCTCTTTTCTGTCTTCTCTGGTTTTAGTTGAGCATTTTACGTGATTTCATTTTCTCTCCTGTCCTTTAGTGGTTGCCTTAGAGTTTATAATACACATTTTAAAACTAATCAAAATCCATTTTTAAATGACACTGTACCACTTCATATGTAGTCATGTAGTAGTTACTTTATAAATGTGTATTCTCAATCTCTCTGCTCTACTGACAATGCTTTCATTCTTTTCACTTTTCTATATGTCATAATCAATAATCACTCAATGCACTGTTACTATTATTGCTTTGAAGAAAAAAGATCTTTTAGATCAATTAAGAGTAAGAGAAAATGGAAGACTTTATTTTATTTTTATTCATTTCTTCCCTGACATACTTCTTTTCTTTATGTTGATACTGACATGTCATTTTCTTTGTGCCTGAATAACTTCTTTTAACATTTCTTTCAGGGCTGGTTTGCTTGTGATGAATTCCTCTTTTTGTTTGTCTGAAAAAGTCTTTATGTCTCCTTTACTTTTGAAGAATAATTTTCTGGACATAGAATTTTAGGTTTTCTTTCAGCACTTTAATTCACTCTAATTTTTTACAGTTTAAGTTTATGGAATCTCTAGTTTAGCTATCAGGAGGAAGGGAGAAAGTCACTAAATAGTCAGATAGATAGAATGATGACAATCTTTGTAAAAGAGAACAGTTTTGGGTAAAAGTTAGGATGATGGATCAGGAGGAGGGTTTTTATAGAGGACACTGATTTTTGTTAACCCAGTTATTAGGCTTTGTTTGTGTATGAAGTTGTTAGCCTTTTTCAGTTACAGTCACTTAGGCCAATAGAATTATCAGAGGTAGGGAGTTTATGGATACTAACTGGGATTCTGTGGCACTTACATAGGGTAGGGGTGGAGTCAAAGTCTCCCTTCTTTTTTTTGCTATTTATTTACTTAATGTTTTGGCAATAAGTTATTAATTACACATAAGAGAAAATATTAGTGGCTTTATGTTTACCAAAGATTTCTTAAACTAACACAAAATATACAAAATACAGAAGAAAAATATCAATAAATTGGACTTTATCAAAGTTAAGCCTTCGCTGTTCTAAGGTAGTCATTAAAAAGTGAAAAGGCAAGCTATAGAGTGAGAGAAAATATTTGCAAAACATATCTGACCATATGGCATAATATCCATTATGTGATATAAGTGATAAATCTGTAGAAATCACATTCTACTCTTGTAACTTAATTCATAAGACAGAAAATAACCCAACTAAAAGATGCACAAAAGATTTGAATAGATATTTCCCTTAAGAAGATATGCAGATGGAAAATGAATACATGTTAAGATGCTCAGCATCATTATTAGTCATAGGGAAATGTAAATTAATCACAATGAGATAGTAAAGTACTCACGTTAGAATGGCTAAAATTTAAAAGACTGACCATACTATGTGTTGACAATAATTTTGAAGAACTGGAACTTCAGTAAAGCTCTACAAAGAAAAATATTAGGTAAGTACAATTAAAAGCAAATGAATAAAATAGGCATATATCTCATATATGAAGATGCTCAGTATTAATTCATCAGAGAAATGCAAACCAAAACCAAAATGAAATTAACTTCACACCCACTAGGCTGCCTATTATAAAAAAAACAAAAAACAAAACAAAACCAAGACAGATGTATTAGTGAGGATATGGAGAAATTTGAACTTTGGAACCCTCGTACATTGCTGATGGGAATGTAAAATGGTGCAGCACTGTGAGAAACGGTAAAGTGGTTCCACAGTAAGTTAAACATAGAATTGTCATATAATCTAGTAATTCTGCTTGTGGGAGATACACAAAAGAATTAAAAGCTGGGACTTGAACAGATGTTTGTATGCCAGTGTTTATGACATGTTTTGTAATGGCCACAATATGAAAACAACCCAAATGCAAATCAAATGGAATGGATAAAAAGTATGTCATTTGTTTATAGATATACAATGGAATATTATTTAGCCTTAAAAAGAGATGAAATTCTGATATGCTGCAAAATGGGCTAACCTTGAAGGCATTAAGTGAAATAGGCCAGACACAAAAGGACAAATATTGTGTGATTCCACTTATATGAGGTGCTTAGGATATTCAAAATCAGAAAACATAAGTAGAATATTGTTTAACAGCCATTAGGGAGGAGGGAAAAGGTCAGATATTGTTTAATGGGGACAGAATTTCATTTTGGGAAGATGAAAAATTTCTGGAGATGAACAGTAGTGATGGTTGCACAACAATGTGAATGAACCTGGTGGCAGTCAATTCTACACTAAAAAAGGAGAAATGGTGAATTTTATGTTTATTTTAACACAATAAAATTTTTAAAAATCTGATATATCAAATAGGATTCCTAAGGGCCAAGCAGAGTGTGTGTGTGTGTGCGCGCGCGCGTGCGTGTGCGCGCGCCTAAACTGAATGAGTTTTGTAAGAATTAAGTGCCCTGGGGGAAAAACAGCAACATTCCTCTGGGGAAAGAATTCTGAAAAGCTGGCTAATAGAATGACTTGACAGTAGTTGAAGAGGTGAGCATAAACCCCTTTAGGTATTCTTTTAGGCTAAAGGCATTGTGTGCTAAAGAGGGAGATTCTTGTTGAAGTGAAGGCTTACCTAATATTTCATCTTACTAGTCTGGGTCCATTTTAAAACAGCAACTTCTCTTGTTCTGGCCTGCTGCAAAACTGAGTTTCTGATTCCTTGGCCTGCAAATGGCTTCATTCACTCTGTTCTCCTGGACTTGTTTTCCCTAGTTGTCATGCTATGATGACAGTATCTGGCCCCCAACAAATTTATAGTGTCATTCGAAGACGGACCAAAACTAAATAAGCCTGTAAATTGCCTTTAGTTCCTCAGAGACTAAGCAGTGACATTTCTGTCAGCTGCTCAGCCTATGTGAGTGCAGCGTCAGTCACTGGAGTCCCACTGCTTTTTACTATGTAGTGTGACAAGACAACAGCAACACTTGACAGAGATGATATTTATCAGGGATTGTGACTAAAGGGCTTTTTCATTTATATTAGCCCTCATCTATATGATATTTAAAAGAAAGGATTACCCTAAAAGCAACATACAAATGAGAGGAAATATGGTTAAGATGCCATAGCTAAGGGTATTCATGAATTTCTTCGGTTTTCCTGCATCATTTCATTACTTTAAAAGAAACCAGATATCTGGAGCATTTTGCTAGTTTTTGCCGAAGGATAAAACATGATTTTAATTGGTTAATCTCAGTGTAGGAGAGGAAAGGAACTTTTCTTAATATTCTTTTAAATTCAGTACGTTGGGCCTGTGAATTAAACTAATAAAAGACAAATTAACAGCAGAAAAGTTTGTTACGCTTGCACACAGGAGCTTCCAAAGAAGTAAAAGAAATGAAAACTCCAAAGAAGTGATTAGGCCCGGGGGCTTTCATGCCATTTTAACACAGGGTCATCAAATGACAAAGGAAAAGGCATCTGGGATGCTGCGGGCAAGTAAATATGTATGGGGGAAACTAATGGAAGATAAGTGTTATTTTAGTAAATTTTGTTTATGCAGACTCGGGCCAGTGCCATCTCCAGGATGAGTAGGGTCTTCCTCCTTGCCAGGGAAAGGTGAGGAGGGACATCTTCACAATGGAAAACTTACTCCTGTTTATAGGCAGAAAGGGGGAGGACAGGCAGTTTCTTCTGTGACTGCTGTTTCTTAATTGCCTTCAGCTGAAAATAATCATTTTGCCAAAGCAGCATGTTTTGGGGTGGTGAGTATATTCTGATCCTCATCATTAGAAAGAGAAGGTGTTTTCTTCTTTCTAGGTTACTTTTTATTATACTTTTAACAGACTAGCATTGGATCATCCATAATTTAAGAAATATCCCAGGTAGCTGTATGTTCTTTGCTTGGATATTGGTCTCCTGCTGTGTAACTTAGATCCTTCTCTGTCATCATTTACTTGAGGGTTTTCACATTTCTTTCTTTGAGTGTGTGGGAGAATGCGCACTTATCCCTTGTAACCCTTGTTTGGCAGGCAGCTTTGCTGTGTGGCTGGGTGGTTTCGCGGTGGTGGCCGGGGTGACTCTCAAGGAAGTAAACAGGAACCTCCATAAAGTTAGAGTTTGGAAATGTTACTCCTGCTGGTGGTCTTCTGGAAAGGCTGGGCGTATCCTTTTCTAAGACCTGGGATTTCTGGAGAGAGGATCTGTTCCATCCTGTAGAGAATGAGAACTTGAAAGATGTGCTCAAATGAGTGGTTGGCTGGCGTAGACTTATGGTGTGAAATTACATTGATGGGTGGATGGCCTTGAACTATGTGAGCTCGATTCAGGAAGCAGTTGACAGAGACACTGAAGGATCATGGCAACTGAATTGGAACAGCATGGGAGTAGCTTAGAAGGAAACAACGTTGACAGCAAAGAAAGCAGCAGCCAAAAAGCAAAATTCAGGAGTACATGTGTGAGTTATAGGAGAGATGTTACGGATTAGAATAGGGAGCTTAGAGGAGAAAGGAAGAGCAATAGGATTACGGTTGAGAAAAGAAAGGCCCTGTATTGTAATAAAAATGAATGTTATATCTTTGTGAAGGTGCTTATAAACCTTCTGTAATACTACAAAAGAAGGCGTAAAAGAGGTAGAGAGAGTTATTTGATAAAGATGGTGGTTGAACCAATGACTTTGTCACATCTAGTTTAGAATATATTCTTTCCTTTATTTGAGGAGGGTTTGGAGGTCAAGGGTAAATTTAAGTTGTATAATATTTGCCACTAGGTTAAAGTTTCTTGAACTATTTAATACTCTTATTGTCTTCCATGAAACTGTTATTATTATGCAAATAATTATTTGTGTTCAAAGTCGATGTTCAAGGGTCCTAACAAAATAAACACATCCTTAACCCTATAGCTCTTGTCTCCTACTTGCCCCACCTCTAATGATCTGTTATTAGTTAAGTTAGTGAATTGGTGCTTCATTGGAGAGTAGAGCAGTGTGCACCTATCTGGTTTTGTAAGGAAAATAACCACAATAAATCGTTTTTATAAAAATATTTTTGATACTTCCTTTCCACCAAATTACTAACTTTGAAAGCCGTTTTACCAGGACATTGATTAGTGAAGGAAACACAGGTAGTGGAATTGAGATTCACGCTGAGCCGAAGCTCACTGTCCTTGAAGGTCTTGTGGCTCTGTTTCATACCATATGGCCTCTGAAAATATGATGATATCCAGTGAATGTGAAGGATATTTCCAAAACTATTTGGTTCATAAAACTGTCAGTTGATTTCATACATCTAATTGAAAGGTTTTCTGTCTAAAATAAGGCAATTAACAGAAGTGTCTCTGATTTATTTACATTGCATAT
>PVJD01019974.1:0-10512 GCA_004026545.1 Mormoops blainvillei
TTGGCGGGGACTTGGCGGGGGTTTCTGGAGAGCCACACACTGACTTGAATGGGGCACCTACACCGGAGTCATCCTTTTCTTTTAGTCTGAATTTGATAAGATCCCCTGAATAATTATAAAACTATGCTTAACATAATTTAATCTTCCTTTGATGATTTAGCGGCATTTTTACAACGTTAATGGGCCTGTAAAAGTCACAGCAGAGCCTGTCGGTTATCCCTGTACCTCAGATGTGCAGAAACGCTGCTTATATGAGAGCTCTGATAACAGAACTCAGAGATGGGAGATGGTAGCAAGATCCCTACCTAATGGACCAGGTCACAAATAAGAACTACCTCCTCAAATCATCTATTCCCAGTCTGCCAGTTATGGTCCAGTTGTTAAAAAACCTCTGAATTCCAGTGAAATAAAGAAATATGAATATTCTGTTGGAACTTGCTGTTATAAAATCTGGACATGTAAGTCACCAAAATAAAAAAAGATTGAGGACTGAGTTGTTAAGGAGGTGCCTTGCTAGACTGTATTAGGGACAGTTATTTCGTCTTTAGGTGCACACATTTCTGAATTACTAATGCAAATACTGTTTCTGTGTACTGGGTGCTTACATTTGCTGATGTTATCATCAGGGAGGAAAAGCAAACAGCTGAAGATGGTCCCTCAAATTCTCATTTCTTTGCGGCTTTTACCATGCTCCCCGCCACCCCCCCACCCCCGCCAACACACACAAATACTGGCTCGAACTTCTTATACCTGGCTCTAATCCAAAGACTGAAAGGCAGGACACTGGATGGAGAGCATAGTGATTCGAAATGAAAAGATCTAACTCATGCCCTGATTGACTGACTGCACGAACTCAGTCCCATGGGCACAGCTCGCTGTGACCTTGAGTTACTTCGCCCGCCTGAACCTGTGCCCTTATCTGGAAAGGGATACAACAGTGTTGCCTTCTGTTTAATGATTCAGTGTAGTGCAAGCAGTGTTGACGTATGTACTTGGGCCCATACTAGATGCTCAACATACATGATTAGTATCTGTCATCCTGGCCAACTCTGCTGGCCACAGGGTGAATGAAGTTCCGTAAGCTTCTGACACCCACCTAGGGCTGGCTTCATCTGTGTTACCAGGAAAGAAGGACAATCTGAGTACCTGAAAAATAAATGAGCAAGACGCTCTCCTTTCTTGCTCCAATTTCTGTCCTCATCTTTTCCATTTGGAATGCTAAAGAGAAGAGCTTAATGAAGGCAGTATCTGAATGGTGGGGCCAGGAAAGAACACTGTATTTTTGCTTCTAGTGAATCAAGACCACCCACCTTCTAAGACACCTCCCTTTTTCTGGAGTCCTTTCAGGGTTCACATCATCCGTAGCATGATCTGAAAGCTGCTGCCAATTTCCCTTGGCTCTGACAACTTACTGCTCAAAGGCGAATAGGAATTCAAACCCATGGCTCCCATCTGAGGGTATGTGTGTTCATTTTAAAAATATGGAGAGAGGAGAAGAGAAAAAGAAAAACACATGTTGAAACAGTCCTTGTGTAGAAAGCCCAGCAATTGCCTGAAAGTTCATAACCCTTTGCTATGACACTAGCAAAAGCTGGCAGGGACCTTCTGCCCTTGGGGAACACACAGGATGACCTTCCTGTGTTTCTAGTGTTAACATGATAGCTTTATGCAGAGCCTCACCTAAGTTCTTAAACTGTTTTCTTCTTTTGTCCCTATTCTCATGAAATTAAGCAAAAAAATTTTAGATTCATCACTGTTGTCTGTGGCGCAAATCAAGGATTCCCGCAGTTGTTCATTCATGTAGTCATCCAGCCACCGACTGCTGATGCGCACAGTGCAGTGAAACACGATGAGGGTGCACGGACGATGCGTTCATGCCGTAAACATTTGCTAAGCACCAACAATGTGCTAGGCACTGGGGACACAGATGAGAAAGGAAGCTGTCTTGCTTTCAAGAAGCATACAGTCCACTGAGGAGACAGGTAAGAAGATGCACCATTTCAATATGAAATGATAGCTGTCTAAGACCTTGTTGCTTAAAGTGTGGCCTTTGGACCAGCAGCACTGGCATCACCGGGGAGCCTGCGAAACTGCAGATTCTCAGGCCCCTCTCCAGGTGTATTCCTTTGGAACATCCATCCACACCATCCCCAGGAGACTGGTGTGCTTAAAGTTTGGGAAACACTGGTGTACGACATGGTCCCTCCCACTCCGAGGCTTACAAACTAGTTAATTGTTCAGACACACAAATGGTGGAGGAATGCACAATTCTCTGCATTCAGTCCATTCTCCACGGGTTTATGTCCCAGTTATTTAAATAAGAAGGAACAAAGCAGGAGGGACCTAGAGTTAGAACCATTTATTGAGCTGAGGCAGGGACTGGAAGAGTGATCCTTCTGTCAGGCCCAACATCCCGCCAATGGGCGGGCAAAGCAGGAGAGAGGAGGAGTCACAGCTCAGCCAGGCCGTGGGGGACATGGGGTGGCTGCATCCAGGCCTCCAGGTAGGCATGTGGTAAGGACCAGCGAGCTGAAAGCAAGAAGTAGGCCAGAGTGTGTCCTGAAGTTCAGAGCAGGGCTCCCAAGGGAGGAAGGCAGGAGGGAAGGCCGCAAAGGCTCATGGCGTTTCAGTCATCAGATCTGGATTGGGTTTCTGTCCCTGTGACTTTTAACCTTGCCAAGATCTATTTCCTCACCTGTAAAATCTAGCTAACAAAAGGTACCCCATGAAGTGGTTAAAAGATTCAATAATACGTGCGAAGGACTGGGGTTTGGGGGCCGCTTAATAATAATAATACAAAAGCTAACAACTGCCAAGTAATCGATATATGCCAATAAATATTTTAAGGACTTTATGAATTTTCATTCTGAATAGCAACCCGATGAGGGTGATGAATTATCATTCCTATTTTACCGCTGAGGAAACTGAGTCACAGAGATAAAGTAGCTTTCCCAAGTCACTGAGCCAGTATGCACAGAACTCGGATTCTAACCAAGGCCATCTGGTCCTGGCTTTCCTGCCCATCCGCACTTACTCAGGACCGACTCTCCTAACAGTCAGAGCTCAACACTGAATAACAATTACCTCTCAGTATCACTCTGTGTCCTGTGAAGAGGATGCTGAACTGGGCAGGTCACCAAACCCAAGACTCAGACTTGAGGACCAAGGCCAAGAACTGGTCAAGAAGGCAGCACAGGAGCCCACTGAGTGCAACAGCAGCACAGCGGCTGTGCTGCCCACAGCATGTGGAGCTGTCAGTGCTTCCACACCCCCTGGCCTTAGTCAAGGTCATTGCTGAGGGGCGGGCCTGGGCTGGCAGATGGACCTAAGCACCTCCCACTGCGGGGTAGGGGGCGAGGCTTCCCCAGTGCAAATCTATGTCCCAGCCCTGTCTCAGGGTCCTCCCTTTTCTTCCATGAGTCTCCTCCTCCAACACCCTGCCCTCTCTGTCCCTGGCAGCTGCCCTCCAGGCAAGTGTGACTGTCACCCACCCATCCCAGCCAGAGGGACACAGGCAAGAGCAGGTCACCTCTCTGCTTTTAGTGGCTTCTTCTCTTTTTTTTTTTTTTTAAGATTTTCTTTATTTTTAGAAAGAGGGGAAGGGAAGGAGAAAAAGAGGGAGAGAAACATCAGTGCGTGGTTGCCTCTTGAGCACCCCCTACTGAGGGCCTGGCCGGCAACCCAAGCATGTGCCCTGACAGGGAATTGAACCAGTGACCCTTCAGTTCGCAGGCCGGCACTCAATCCACTGAGCCACACCAGCCAGGGTTTAGTGGCTTCTTTACACAAAGCAAAAGTGACTTACTTTGCTTTTAGGTTGTTCATACAACATAAGTACTGTTTGATATAATTTCAGTTATTTTTTTGTAGATTCAGGAAGCCCATGAGAAAGCTGCTGCTGTCTACGGTAAGGCAGAATGATCCCAGGTTCAAAAAGGTTTGCGGAACATGCGTGTTCACAGTTAGCTGAGGCTGCACGGGAGCCTTGGCTCCATGCTCCCCAGCATCCTACTTCGACACAGTACTTGACCTCTCCAAATCCTAATTTCTCATCTGCGAAAAGGAGACACAGCAGTGCCAACTTCATAAGCTTTCATGAAATAAGGGCCGTGAAACACTTTGCACCATTCCTGGTGCTCAAGCAGACATTCGTGGCCAGTGTTATCATCGCTGGGCTCATTTTTATTACCCAAGCAGCCTCTTTCATGCTGGGGGAACACTGAAAAACAGGAATTAACGCTCTTCTTTGCCCCGTGTTTGCCATTACACCTCACTCAGAGGCTGTATTACAGGAAAAAGGTGTGTGTGTGATAGTTAATGGTGAGTTACACCTGGTATCCTGAGCAGGTTTTATTTGTAACATGGATGGAAATCCAGAGCTTGAAAGAGAAATAAAAGTAAAGCTTTTGCCGTAAATCCCACAAAGCAGGACAAATACTTTTAAAGCAAGCTCTCAGGAGCGTTAAAGCCCTGGGGGCCATCAGGAAACCTTCCCACGACCCTAGGTTTCCTTAGGTTTATTGAGCAGGTACGTATATAGAAAAATGTTCAAGTATCAGAAAACAAATCAGAATCAGTTGAGTGAGTGAACCGTAGGAACGCCTGGGTCAGTAGCTCTTAGCCTGTCAGGTTCCATGGGAAAGGATCTCGTAAAAACCCCAGGGCACACTTCTGAGGCCCTGCAACGAAATCCTGCTTACCCTGTGGACTTATCCCACACGAAAAATATTTGTGCAATGAAAAAAAAGTAATTAGCAGAGCAAGGATTCTTAACCTGGATCCAACTATCTCATAAACCACTAGAATAGTCAGCAACATTGGGTGTGTCTCTAAGTTTCTAGGGAGAAGGTCTACATACGATTCCCCAAAGCTCCACAGTCCAAAGTGATTAAGAATCATCACTTTGCTTTCTTGATCGCCCTACTGCCGCCCCCGCCCCCAACACCGGCCACCTTCCCGGCTGCTCTTGGATGGGGGACATCATACCTCAGGCAGGAATGTGGTGGCTGCAAAGATGAAAAAGTCACTGAAGTCTATCAGCTCCAGGCCCCAACTTGTGATGAAAAGTGGAAAGTATGTACAGGGGTACAGCCAACTCCAAAGATGATAGATAAGGCAAACAGAAACTGGCAACCTTGCCAACAACTGCCCGACCTTAGGGAAGCCCGAAATAGAGTACTATACCAAGTTGGCCAAAACTGGTGTCCAGCACCACCCTGGAAGTAATACTGACCTGGGCATACCCTGCTAGAAACAATAGAGTATGCACACTGGCTGGCAGTGACCCAGGTGACCGTGTGATCTTTAATGGTCTGTGAGAATAAGACAGGTAAAAAGCAAGTCGTGCAAAATGTTTCTGTAGTAAAACTGGCCAAAGCTTACTGAAGGAAGGAGGGAAAGAAGAAAGGAGAGAAAGGAGGGAGGGAGGGAATAAATCACGGCTATGGCGCAAGTGATTTGAGAGAGGAAGTTGTGTGCTAGCCCCAAGGCCAAAGACAACTGGGTAAATTTGGCAGAGCTGAGGAGCAGCGACTTTGGAAGTCTGAATTCTGACTATGCCTCCGCCTCCTGATCCATGAGGCAACTCTCTCACTGCTGCCTACAACTCAGTGTTCCCTTTCTTTCTGGAAGGCTCTCTGCATTCACACCAGGTTCCCTCCCAGTCATCCTTCAGGACTGCACACCCAGTTACAAAAGCCCCTGCCACAGGATGTCCCTGAGAAGCAGACGGATAGTTCCTCATCACCCAAATTATTCTCAGGTAGCTCCTTGCTCTTTTCAACGGTACAAAAACCTCACACGACTGCTTAGACAGGAATCTTGTACTTGTTGATTGTTTGCATTTGCATCCTGGTCCGTGTGGCCCCATCATTATTCTGAGCTCTAAACTGCCAGGGTTCCACTGTTGTTTAATTTTCTTTTATGTGGGAGGTGTTCAAAGCAAGAGTTTAATAACCAGGCTTCAGAGTCATTAAAAATTTGGCAGCAATGTTTGCTAAAATTCCGGGCACTGGCTCTGTCAAAAGGCCTAACCCGTATCTTCAATTAATTCCGGGCATTTTTCTTCTTCATACTGTTCTCAGGTACAATGGTTAACTTCTTTTTAAATCTTTGCAAATCTGATTTCTAATGCAGTTCCTCCCAGGTCCCCGCTTATGGGCTGGAATTTTCAATTTACAAAAAAAGGGAGAAATTTTTGCTGGGGAATGGTTTTTCAGACATTCGAAGCCCTCATTCTCTTTGTGTGGAAAGGCAGCCTGAAGAAGGCATTTTAAATGTCATTTTGTTTGCTTGCCCCTTTTCGCTCCATCTCACCCACAGGGTGGCACAGTGACGCTGTCTTTCCCAGGAACAACGGCTTTGTAATAGCTGGCCGGCTTACTCACCTCTGATTCAAGCTCTAGGCTACACTCCCCTGTTTCGTGGCAGTCAGTTCTCAGCACTAATATAAGATACAGGCACATTCGTGCACAGCACTTTTGCCCACACAAGACTCACAGGACCCTGGGTTGGACTTCATGGGGCTTTGTTCCTTTCTCAGCTGTGGTTTATTTATTCATTTATTTGAAACACTAAGGGAAGCCAAAGATGAGACACTTTGAACTTTTACACGCTTCTCCACTGGGTCTCCTCACTGGATAAAGCTCCTAGTGCACAAAATTGAGCATTCTCCCTCCCACCCATCCCCGCCCTCCATCTAAAGCCAGGATGTGAGTCCTCTGTCAACATCCCCCAGGGGTGTGTCCCCAGTTTGAGCTCATCTGGCCCAGTTAAGAAGCCAGAAGGGGAAAATCACCCGCCAGTGACGCGCTCCCCACCCTACGCTCTTCTCCAACTCCCCCCCACCGTGCCCCCATGGGCAACTTCTAGCGCAGCTGCAAATGTCAAGGGGAAGGGCAAAAAAGCCCAGGAGAGAGGGCTTGCGGCCACGGTGACGTCAGCAATGAGAACAATCTAGACATACGGCACCAAGGAGGGGAGGGCAGCGGGGGCTCCCGGGGACCCGGCAGCCACGGGCGGGGCGGGGCGGGGGGCGCACTCACCTCTTGATGTAGCGGCTGAGGCGGCATAGCTGCCCGTCCAGGCGCACGAGGCCGTCGCCGAAGACGTTGAAGCCCCCGAGCGCGGCCGCCGGCTCTTCGGGCCCAAGCACCGTGAGCTGGTCGCCGCGCAACTGGAGAGCGCCAGGCAGCAGGCGCAGCAGCTGGGCCACCGGCAGCAGGGCCATCTCGCAGTCGCACGTCCACAGGCTGCGCAGCTCCCCGGACGAGATGGAGGTCAGGCTGGGCCTGGTTAGGGGTGCGCACGCCGCCGCCGCCATCCCGCCGTCCGGAGGTCCTGGGTCCTCCCGCTCCAGTGCCGCCCGCTCACCCGCGAGGAGCGCTGCAGCCAGGAGTGGAGACGGTGGCCAGACGCTGTGCGGCCCTTTTATCGCCCTCGGTGCCGCCCCGCCCGGCTAGGGGCACGACCCCAGGCCTCCAGGCCGAATGAGCACCACCAGCGCTTGGCGCGCTCCCGCCCCGCCGCGCGGCCCGCAGCCAACGGTTACTCATCCCAGCCCGGGTCCCCAACTCTTCACCCGGGGCTGGGCGGACACCAGCGGCGGGGTGGGGACTGGGGCCCTGGTGTGGGTCCAGCCCTTGGTGAGGGGGGGAGGGCGCCAGCATCCACCCGGGCCAGAGACACCGCACCTGTGTGTGCGGGGGGTGGGGGTGAGGGGCGCCCCTAACCTTCTCTCCGCGCCTGGGCCGCAGGGCCATTGGAAAACAGCAGGACCTCTGATCCCCGCTTTACGGCCCGCCCCAAGTTGGAGCCAGCTGCCAGCAGCTATCTCGCAGCCTATTTTCTGCCTTTTTCGCTCCAGATCATACCCTACACTTTCGTTCCGCTCAGCCTTTCATTGCACTGGTTCCTTCCCTGCATTCCCTCTCGTACAGATTCCACAGTCCTCACGTCACTTTTTCATGAAGCCTTTGTGAATCCCCTGTGGGTTTCATCCCACTGCTTCTCTTCGCTTCTCATGCACGAGGACCACAGGCCGCAGGGTATCGGCCCAATAATGGGGATGGAGGGTCCAGAAGAGCTCCCGCCCGCGTGCCTCAGCGAGTCCCCAACGAGATCATTTTTGCAGCCAGTCTGTACAGCGATTTTCAACTGGTCTGCTGCAAGAATTTTTGAGACTTTCAATACCTAACTAGTCTGAAACACTGAACTCTTTTCCCTTAGATTGTCAAATTAAAAAAAAAAAAAAGACAACAGCCAACACAACAACAGCCGTCCAGTATGAATGAATCGAAATTATACCTATTTTTTTTGTCAGATCAGTATGCCTCAGAATTTTAGTAATTAATATGTTCCATGAGATGAAAAAGGTTTAAAATTGCTGGTCTATAAAAATACTTGAGTGCTCATTCTGCAGACACACTGAATGGCTTGGTCTCCTGGGGCAGAAAATGAGGACAGTTTCATTTAATTTAATTAAACAACTATTTCTGAAACATCTACTAGGAGCCAGATAATCAACTGAATTCTGTGAAGACTGGAACAAATAAATACAAGCCCTGCCTTTGCCCAACTTACAGTCTAATGGGTCGGGGGTGGGAGTGGGGATTGACAAGCTTTGTAGCCACCACAATACATTGAATGAAAAACATTGTTGGGGAGGTCCCTGGATTTATGGGCGGAGAATCCGGCCCAGTTCTGAGGAGCTAAGCAGCAGGCTTTCTGAAGTCCTGTAATTTAGAAGTCTAACCTAGATCCTAAAAACTGAGTACAACTTAGAAAGTACCTTTCATTTGTCTTTGTATGTGCACAGCATGGACCCATGGTCCATAGGCATTAAGTCCAGTGAGGAGTCCTGTCATATCTCACTTAAACCCCAGAGCATAAATGAGCTCTTTTCCCAAGTCCTCCCTACAGACATAGTTCCCTCAGCTATGGGCTCAATCCCCACCGTTGCGCTGCTCTGAATAAATCTAAATCACCCAGCATGGATTGCTCACAACTGATCAACCTCTTACAGAGAGGTGGGGTGAATCTGCCTGTGAAACCAGCACCCAAGGGGATTCTTTGGTAAAGTGAAGCCTGCCCCCTGCACAGAGGAAGGGTATGTGGTGGGCTGAGATTATAGGCAGGACCCAGAGGCTGGGGATGCATTCACAGGGTGGGGGTGGGGGAATGTGGTGCCTTAGACCCTGCACACCTTACACAGGTGTCCATTCTCAGACGAAACATTGACATGGCCAATGCTATGCATCAGGCAGCATATTAAGCTCTGACAGTATCAACAAGAACAAAACAAAGAATCCGGTCAAGGTGAGTACTGTAATAGATGTGTGGACAAAGTACTTTAAGAGCAAGGTCCAAAGAGCAGTTGCTGCTACCTGGGATGCCCCAGGAAGGCTTCGCAGAAGATGTGGCAAATGGGCTGGACTCCGAATACAGGGAAAGAGCTCTCAGGTGAAGTAGCACCATCAATGAGAAATTGGGGAGAAGATTCTAGACCAGTCTATGTAAACAGAGAAGACATGGTCATATTTGAGGTGTGAGGAATTTTATATGGCTAAAGCAGACCGGCCTTTTTGGGTCAAGAGGCACATTTTATAAGAGGTGGGACCAGAAAGAGAAGTTGGAGCCAGACCATGAGAGGCCTTCTGAGCTAAGAAATTGGATTCTAAGGCAATAGGGAATTTTTGACTGTTGTAAAGGAAGGAAGTGGTATAACTATACCTGAGTTTAGCTACTATTGGTTATGGCCATGTAGATGATGTTTTGACGTAGGAAGACTGGAGGCAGAGAGACCAGTTAGGAGATGGATTTCGTATCCAGGTAAGATACAAAGGGGCCTGAACTGTATCACACAGCAGCTGTGGGAATGGAGATGACGGTGGATTTGGGATACATTTGAACTAGAGTCAGCAAAATTTGCTGAGCAAATAAATGGAAGAAGGAAGAGTGAGACAAAGTAGTGGGAACAGACATTTAGTCTTTCGCTAGACAGACGGTGTAGCTACGAATGGAACATCCAAGCAGAAAAGTCCATGAGGCAGCTAGTTAGCTGGGTCTGCAGTTTGGGAGGGAAGACAGGGTTCCTGATTGAAATTGGAAAGTCATTAGCTTGAAAACAGGAGTGGAAGCCAGAGAAGTAATAGGGTAGAAATTTGACCCCAGCCTTTATTTCCACAAATGTTTATTGAGTACCTGCTATGTTCCAGAGCTGGTGGTTTGCTAGAGATTCAGAGATGATAAACAGAAGATGACCCTGTGCTTCTGCATTCTGGAATGCAGGGAGCAGCACAGATCATCTTCTGGTACCATGTCTAGGTTAGCACTAAAGTCTACTCATACTTTGGGTATAGCATTTCTCCGATCTACTGATGGAATACACTCTCAACAATAGCTACAAAATTGCCTTCTCAATTTTAAAGTCAATGAGGGCAGGTCTACTGCATAGTCCTGCCCCACCCCACATAGATGGGGCTCAATACTGTTGATCACCCTTAAACCTGCACT
>PVJD01019975.1:0-10517 GCA_004026545.1 Mormoops blainvillei
GAAATAATTATTTCTATCAGTGGTCCTCTCATATGGGGGATTTCAGAGAATGGGTTCATTAAAGAGAGTCAGGATCACAAACTCATTTAAGTCTCCTTGAACCTGTTTAATCAAAATGATTTTCTGCTATTCTCTATTACAAGCTGAGTTTCTGTGGTGACAGATTAATGAATGATCTGCTAAGCCATACCACCTCTCTTGTCACCAACCCTACTGACTAAGCCAGCCACCATTCCATCAATAAGCCCCACTTGCCCTTGAAACTCATTATAGCTGAGCTGTTAAGATCAAATGAGCAGATCAGATGCTCCCTGACACCCCAGTTGTGCTACGGAGACCACCAAATCCCACAGAGTGTGTGGGGGAAAGAATGCGGCTGGCCCTCGGGGTCTCATTAGAGTTACAAACGCAGGTCACTCTGGAGCAAGATAAATGCCAAAGCAGCACTTCTGATTCTTTGGGCCTGCTACAGGTAATTATCCTGGAGTTAAATGTCAGGGCTGGCTTCATGTGTGCAAAAGAAGGAAAATGTCATGTTTGTTGTAAGCAACAATATTATTTTAATCAGATCAGACGCTCATTATTAGCAGAAAATAAGCCCTGACTTGACCCCTACAGTAAGGTGTGTCGACCTGGCTTCCCATCCTATCTACTTTATCTCAGCCTAAGGTTCCTCACTGGTTGTTCTTCCACATGAAGCAGGAAAGGTCTGCAATTTGCTATCAGTAGAAGCTCACACCCAAAATCCACTCCACTCCTGACTGGCTGCTGTGCAGAATAAGGGTCTAGAATCAGACTGCCCAGCTCCAGCCCAGGCCCCTCTGGACCCCAGCTCTGTTAACTCTGGGCAGGAAACTTAGCCCCCCAGTAAATCAGGGATAATAATGATAGTACTTCCCTCCTAGGGTTGTGATGATTTAAATAGGATAATATAAAGTACCTTAAACCATGTCCTGTATACTAAGTACTTCATTAACATTAGGTATTACCTATTTCTGCAATGTTTTAATTTTTAATTACAATCAGCATGTATTACCTTTATAAGAAAAGCTTATTTAAAAAAGAGGAAAGATAAGAAAGAAATGTGTGACAGCATAAGAGAAGGGGTTTCATCCAGTAGACAAGAAGTTACCTGAGTAAGAGATCACGTTATTTCTCTTGCAAGCCCTTAGAGCCAACCATCCCAGTACGTGGTAGACAGTCAAATATTTGTTGGAATGAATGAATATACGAATGAATGTAAGAATAAACAGAGGAAAATTGCCTTACAGGAATGGTTATGGAAAGCCAAGTAAGATTCAGAAAAAAATAAATCAGGAGAAGGATTGTGGTTTCTTGGCCCCTCAACCTCAAGCCACAGCGAAGTTACACGCACACACGGGACGAGCAGGGGGGCATGGAGCACACAGCCAGCCATCACTTCTGTTTTGAAGTTCGCACAATAACACCACCAATGGGTCTCATCAGCTCTCTGAAGGGAACCCTTAGTTTTCAGTCTCGCAAGTTCAAAATTTACTTTCAAATATCTCTCCTCCGAGTGCAAAAGATGGATGAGTCATGGGAAAGGCAAGAAGTTTTCTCTCACAATGACGTTCAAAAACTGACAAGCATCATAACAATAATCTCAAGGCAGTATCTCAAAGTCATCGATGGCTTCAATAAAACAACTAGAACAGCAGCAGAGAAGCTGCGTTTTGTCAGCCTCGAGCAAGGCCTGGCTCAGCGAAAAGTATCAGACTGGATGAGCCACTGCACTGCTTGGGCTGTGTCCCTTATCCACTGAACATGTGGTTTCTATGGGAAGCAACCTTTTATTCCCTGGTCCCAGGGGATTTAGGCTTTGTGGTTATTCCAAGTAAATGGCCCAAATGAAGAAGACATTGGACTTGACCTAAAAGATTATCTAGCGTAAGTTTCACAACACTTCAAAGAGGTTAATGGCATTAAATTATGTCTGATCCATGGCTAGCATCAAAGAATCCCAAGAAGCACATAAAATGTTGATAATTGAAGATATTTTGGATTTTTAAAAACATTTTAGATGTTTTTAATGTTACTATGAATTAAATTATCATTTTAAAAGAATCTATGCTGCTTAAAATATTAGTTTCACAACTCAAATTACTCCAGAAACAAAAAAAGCAGCACATCGGAACAGAGACGCTTTTCTCTCTTTATTACCTTTGGACATTTTTACAATATTTAAGGTAGTATTTCCTAAACATCCTAAAAATTACCTAGAATGTTTGTTTAGAATATAGATTTCCAGGACTCATCCCAGAATCATGGAACCAGGATCTCCAGGGGAAGAAACTGGGTGCTGTAACTAAACCAGTACCCCAGAGAAGCTTCATGATCAGTCAGGGTTGGAAAACAACGATCCAAGGATAAAAATATTACCATTTTCAAGAAAGAAGAGAAATGAAGAAAAATTCAATTTTTAAAAATTTAAAGATAAATTGGAAAACAAGAATAACGTCATGCTTCCGGTACACTGCGGCTAGAAAACCTTGAACAAGGCAGGAAAGCACGGTGACCCTTTCCACAGCTCTCAGGCCACAGCTGCGCCCAGTCTGAGCTGCGATGAGAAGCCGTCCGCCGTCCGCAAACAGGCCCCTTCTCCTCCACACCTGGCTCAGTCCTCCCATCGCTAGCCAAGTTAAGCATCTGCCCCTTTCCTCAATTCTATCTAAAATGTAATGATAAAAGAAACAAACAAACAAAAATGATTTCTACTCTATGTGAGCCCATGAATGGAAGCTCCTTCCGGGCACCTTTTGGGCAACTGGGGCATCTTTCTCAGCCACGAGCAAAGGCAGTGGGTGCGGGGCTCCTCAGAGCGGAACAGAAGGGACTGAAGGTGGTTAACAGGGCAGGTCGGGGACAGAGGGAAAGGGTGGCAGGGGCCGGTAGGAGGGGCAGGGAGAATGACTGTGGAGGTTAACTGAACGCGTTTGAAAGCCCCCTTCAAAGAGAAGCAGCCCAGAGCCAACTAAGCGAGTGGGGAAGGAACAGAAAGAGGGAAGCGAAGTGAGCCCACACTGAAGGCTATGGGCGCAGCTGTCCCCCTAGACTAGGGCCCGAGGAGGTGATGTGTAGAAAATACAAGAAGGCATCTGGAATCACTGGAACCCTCAAACTGCCCCCCTGTAAGGGGTGGGGATACCCAGAACAGGGCTGAGAGGAATCCAGTGAAAGAGGGTGACCCCCACACATGCCCTACCTCCAGGAGCCCAGGGCTTGTCGACAAAAACAGAGGCTCCAGTGAGCGGGTCTCTCCCAAGAGCAGGCATTCCTAACATTAAGTATCATAAAACTTCCTCGCTAGTCATCTAGAAGCGCCGGACCACAGCCACCTGGGGCAGCCTACAGAAAAGCTGGCAGCATCTCCCACAGCACAGAGGGGATGTCGTCTGCTGGAAGGACTGTGCCAAGTGCCTCTTGCCCCTGTATCCTCTGGGGCACTCCTGGGGGGCAGCAGTCAGCCTTGGGGCAGAAGCAGGCGGCAGACGTGCCTCTGCGTGGCCAGGAAGAACTTGCTCCCCTCCAAGGGTCCCCCAGAGGAGCAATCCTCTGCCACCCGGGCTCCTCTTCCGGGCAGGGGACCAACTCCATTAGCTCCCTGCTCCCTTCCCTTCCCCTAAAGATGCCAAGTGTCCAATCACCACAGTCCCCTCCCCCCACCCTTTTAGTAGGCCCATTGCCGTGTCCCTCCAAACACCTGGAGCGCCTGGAACACCTGGCTCTTTAACAGATGAGCTGATTCACCCCCAAACCTAAGCTGGGCAGCTGAGAAGCTTCTGGCACACCTTAGAGATGGCCAAATCACTGCTGCCCCAGGGAGGTGCTCTGGAGGGCTGGGCAAAGTCAACCATCAATGTCAGGAGACTTCAGAAGCTCAGGGAGCCCCTCTGCAGCTGCTCACCGTTCACATCGTGTTTAGTTCAGTCACCCCGCCCCGCAGTCCTACAAATACACACACCTGGATCACAGGTAACAGGGAAGGAGAACCAAGCCCTCGAAGTTGTCTTTAAAGTTCTTCCCAGGCACGGCGCAGCCCAGGGCCCTGGGACCCTCAAGCTGCTCTGGGAGGCCTGCACCAGTCCCCTGACCCCACCTGCCCCCCACTTCAGAGACTTAGCCTCCCCACCCCGGCTCACAGAGGCTCCCGCCCACCCGCAGGGCAGCGCGGCGGTACTCACGTCTCGAAAGCGGTTCCAGTACTTGTCGCGGTCGTACTGGGAGACGGTGCTCAGCCACTGGTCGTTGTCCAGGAAATTGCCATTGGGCCCCGCGCCTCCGGCGTGCGCTTCCAGGTGCCGGCTTTCGACCTGGAGGACGCACCACGCCGCGGCGGCCGCCGCCAGCACCGCGATCGCCGGCATCTGCGGGGCGGGGGCGGGGGCGCGCGGCGCGGTGAGCGGGGCGCGGGCGGCCGCGAGCCCCTCACCGGCCAGGGCGCCGCGCGCCGCGCGCCGCCCCCGCCGGCCCAGCTGCAGGCTCGCCCCTCGCACACCTGGGGCGCCTGTCGCGGATCTGGAGACCCAGGGACCTGTCTCGCGAATGGGGGCGGGGGAAGCACTCAGTCTTGAAGGAAGAGGCTGCGTCACAAATGAGGGGCTGCTGTCAACTAAAGAAGACCCCTGCAAGCTCTTCTCTGGCTGCCCCCGGCCCCGCTACTCCCTCAAAGGAGGCTTCAGGACCCCTCCGCAAAAACGCGGAGCCCTGGGTCCGCAAGCCGCACTCCCACAGACGGCGCCCAGGGCTCCGAGCAGCAGTCCAGGCTCAGGCAGGATGGGGCGCGGCGGGGGGCTCCCGCAGCTGGGAGGGTCTCTCCTCGCCCACCCGGTCGCTTCGGCATGAGGGGCGCGCGGAGATACCCCAGGCCCCGGACCCTGCCAGCCCCTAGGTGGTCGCGGGGAGGTCCCAACTACGCCAAGTTGGGGCGCGGGGTTCGGCGGACACGTACCTTGGGGGACGGACCGGGTCCCCGCGTCCGAGTTGCCCGAGCTCCTGTGGCACGGTCGCGGAGAAGGCTGAAGGGCCTCTCGCTGCCCCGCGCTCCTGCCACCCGCCGCCGCGCGTCCGGCCGCTTTGTGAGCCCGCGGCGCTCTGGCTGGGCTCGCGCTCTGGCTCGCTCGGGCGCGGCGTCCGCCGGCGGAGGGGCCGGCACGCGCGAGAGGAGGCCTCTGGCGACCCCTGGCGGCCGCACGCAGCGGTGCCGCCCGACCCGCAGCCCCGCTGCCCCTGGCCCAGCACAGCCCGGGATGTGCTCGTCCACATGTTTACTGCGGGACTAAAACAAGCTTTCAGGTCCAAGCAGGTAAGAGACCGCTGAGGGGAGGCAGGACAGAAGGCCAAGAAGTCGACCAGCACTGGAGCCTTTTCAAAAGGACGCTCGCAGGGCCACCGAAGTCAGAATCGTCTTAGCTGGGGGGGATAAGAGTGCTCCTCAAAATGGGGATTCCTGGCCCACTCCCCAAACTTGCTGAATCAGCATTCCTGAGGAGGGTCTCCCTGAGGCGAGTACATTTCTGCACTGCCCATCCCAGGTCATGCACCCACCCACCAACGCCTCTGCACTCCACACTCCATACCGTGCTCACTGTTGTCAGTCCCTTCATTTGGACCCTCTGGCCTCCGTTTCTATCATTTCTACATCCTTGTGTCCCCACATTGGCCCTGTGGGTATACCTCGGTGTTCTTCTGCACAGAAGCCCTTGTCTGCAGAACTGGCCCCAGCATCAGTCTGCTGGGTTTTCCTAGAGGGGAGGGCGGGAGGGAGAAGAAAACTAGACCCAGCTTCAGAGACAGGACACAAACAGGAGGCTGGCCTTACCCTCCTCGCCCCATTCGCTTTCCAAATTCTCATCCATGTTCAGTGGAAGAGGGCTGGAAGGGAATTAATGCAGCCTCCCTGTCTGCATACAGGTGACACCTACCTGCTGCCTTTCTCTTGTACAACCACACCCCATTCCCCAGACACCTGAGTGCTCTTTTAGAACAAACCTGACGCTGCTCACCTTCTCTCCTCAGAACGCACCTAATAGTCTTCACGTTGCTTTCCTGATGAAGATAGACCCACAGGCAGGAGCACCCGGGCCCTGCACACCTGGCCCCTGCCTGCCTCTACTGCCTCTCCCACCACTCCCTCCCGCCACTCCCTCCCGCCACTCCCTGACTTCCAAGGCCTGGGCAGGCTGGCCTTGGTGTGGGCCTCAGTGGAGGTGGGTGCCCTCCGGCACAGCCCCCAACACACGCATCACTAGTTCCCCCCAGCTCACTAACCTGGGTCTCTTCAGAGGAACTCTTGTGGGGCCTGTGGGCCAGGCCAGGACCCTGGCCACACCGTCCTTGAGAACACAACGCTTCTCCAGCAGTAGGCTCACTGCCCTTGAAATCATTCCGCATCTATGCTCCCCACCTGGCTGGAGCCCTGTAAGGACAGGGGCCACATTCAACTTGTCCACTGCTGCTCCAGTGCCCAGCACCAAGCTCCTGACACACAGCAAGTCTTCAGAAAATATTGGATGGATGGATGGATGGATGGATGGATGGATGGATGGATGAATGAATGAATAGCACCCAATCATGGTCTGAAACCACACTTCTCAGCCAACATGCTCCAACATGCTCCATGTGTGATGCAGTCAGCTGTAAGTAGTACTGCACATAATTTGGTTGTGTGTAGTTTAATGTACAGAAGTTGGATTAAGATTTTTTTTTTAAGTAGCAGGTGCTTATCCCAACAGTACTCTGGCTGGTTCACATCCCTAGAAGCATTCCTGAAAGGGAGACAAAGGAGTGGAGTCACAGCTATATACTGGGGGCTACATGTCACCCACAGTTTATTTTGTCGTGGGAATACTTTAGGCATTTCGTGTCATGTTCTGGGCGTATCACGGGACAGAGGTTTAGAAATGATGGAGAGAGCAGTTTTCACTTTCCTAGAAACCCAAGGGAGCAGCTACTTCCCCATTCCTCTGCCCAATTTGATGGCAAAACTTCCCCAAACAGTTGTCCCCAGATGTCATTTCAGCTTCCTCAGCTCCACTTCATTCTTCCGCCCATCCCAAGTCTGCCTTTCATCCTCACGGACTAACCGAAATGACTTGTCACCATCAGCAACCTCCTCTAAGCATCCAACCCAAATGGGCAGCCCTCACTCCTCCCCTACCTGGCCTCTGAGAAGTTAGGCTCCCGTGACACCATTCCTCCCGGCTTTGCGGCTCCACACTGCTCATTCCCACCTACATACCAGAGCTTCTCGGGGCTCAGGCCTCCACCCTCACAGCCAGTCCGGTGCTTAGAGTCTCTAGCTGTATTTCCAGACCAGAGTGTCTGATGGCTCCCAGCCATACATCCAACTTCATACTTAACAACTCCTCCATGTATGCCATGGGATGCCTAACTTTACCAGGTCAAAACAGAAGTCCAGATTTCCCTCCACAAACCTGGGCTCTGAGTCATCCCAATTAGAGCAAATGGATCTCCATCCACGTGGCTGTGAAAGCCAGAAGCCTGTGAGTCACCTTCGGTCCCTCCATTTCCCTCGCCCCTCACTTCCAGTCTGTCAGCAAGCTGATCCGTTCCACCTCCAAATCCTCCAGCTCATCCACTTCGCTCCTCCTGCACTGGCACCACCAGCCACTTGGCGGTCACGCCTCACCTCGAGGGTTGCGGTGGCTTCTTGGTGAGTTTCCTAGATTCTTTCCTTTCCCCTCCAACCCTTAACCACTCAGGGGTCAGAGTAATCGTTTTAAAACAAAAACCACCTACTTGCATAAAACCATTCACTGGCTCCCCGCGACACACTAAGACAAAAATGCAGACTTCTTCCCACAACTGGTAAAGCCCTGCACCATCTGGTCCCTCCCTGTCCCTTTCACTCCCTGGACTCTAGCCACCACTTGTCACCGTTATGCACACATGCCAAGCATGTTCTCACCTCAGCTCCTCCCTCTGGCTGGGCCCTCTCCATGCTCTTCACAGGTTAGCTCCTTCTTAGTCATCAGATCTCAGCTCCAAAGACGCCACCTCACTGAAACCTTCCCTCGCCCTCCCATCTAAAATGGGACCTCTGCATTCCAGCCACATCTCTACTAGATGCTGGCACCTGGCTGTTCTCTTAAGAGTACTTTGTTCTGTTGTCTTTCTCTTCCCCAATTTGAATATGAATTCCAGGAGGGCAAACATATTGTCTTTTTTAGTGTTGCCTTTTACTGTTGTAGCCCCAGGCTTATCTCAGAGCCTGGCATTCAGTGGGCACTCAATAACTATGAAAGAATGAATGAGTGAAGCAAATTCCAGAACCCTTAATGCATTCTAAATTTCGAAAACTGTCTGGAGAAGTTTTCTTTGGCTGTTCTTAAATCCCTCATTCTACAGATCCAAGTTTTGTTTTTCTGACCTGGCCTGTCCCCCGTTTAATCAGAGGGCATCTGCTCTTGGCCAAGCTCCAACCTCACAGTGGGAACCTTCCCTGTAACCAGCTACCAGGGTGGAAAGACCAGCCAGAGCTTGGCGGGCAGGGGTGAGGGGGCTGGGTCCGGCCGGGGCAGACAGAGGATGTAACCTTGGAATCGGGGCAAGGCGGCTGGAAGCTGGAGACCTGCCATCAACTCAGCCAGCACTTGAGGGGACAAATGTCAGATTTATTCAGCTGCGGGAAGCACTCGGGACCAAAATCAATACGGAGCCTTGGGGCTGTATTTCTGCTTTTCGGTGGCTTACGCAGAACGATAATAACTCCTTGTTTTAACATAGTTCTTATTTCCAAAGAGCCCCACATGTTTTATTTTTGGTTTAATAGATCCTCAAACATGAACGACTAGGTAGTCTGAAGCAGACATAACTATCACTATTTTATGTGGAGCACAGGTTAGATGAATTGCTGAAGGTCACAGAAAGAGAAGAAGATGAATCTAGTCACGGGAGTTTGAGGGGCAGCCCCCACTCCATGATGCTGTGCTGGCTAGAGTGAGATTCACCCACGGGGCTCCATCTGACAAAGGGGTGCCTATCATACTTACCTTGTCATCAACCCAGATTTATTTTTAGCTGCGAACTCATACAGCTACATGGCCTCTCCATTTGGCTCTCTTGCTGGTACTTGGAATTCAGTGGGTCCAAAACTGAATGTTTGAGCTGCATCCTTCAGCCAAACCTGCTCCCCTTCTCATGTCCCCACCTCAGGAAAACCACCACCACCACCCCCCCAAATGCTGGTGTCATTCGGATTGCCTTCTCAGTCCCCACTTTCAGTGAATCGCCAATAGGTCAACATTTTTGCAAGATTTCCAGTTCCACCCGCTCTTCCCCACCTAGAGTCCATTTCCCAACGCCTTTCACCTGCACTTCACAAAGCCCCTCACAGGGGTTTCTGCTTCTGGGCTGGCCATTCATTGTCCACATAGGCGCCAGGGTGCTCCTCCCTCAGGATAAACGTATCCCTCCGCTTTCCTCCTGTCCCATGCCCTCAGGATAAAGAGCAGACACTTCACTGTGATGACCTGTGCACCTTGCTACACCCGGGCTGCCGGCCACCTGCCCCACATATCCCTCATTGTCCCCCTCTGACCATCTGCACCTGGCCCCCTCCATCTCAGGGCCTTTTGCGGGGGGCTCCCCCCCATCTGGACGCTCTCCTCCCCTGCCTCTCCTTCTCCTGGCCAGCACTCACTCACCCTTCAGGTCACAACTTCACTCCAACTCCTCAGAAAAGGCTCTCCTGGCCCTGACAACCTCATGGCACACATCGCAGCTGTATTCTGTCCATCTCCCACTAGACATTCAGGGGGAGAAAGGCAGGGTCCAGGTGTGTGTCTGTCTCATTTGCTGCTAAACCCACAGTGCTTTAAAAGCACCACATACATAGTAGATGCACAATAAATATCAACTGAATCAGCGAATGCTCATGGCGCAATGTATTTAGTTCCTTCCCTTCTTAGAAGCAAAAGAAATCCCAGGTTATGCTGGTGTCTTAGCCCCAAAACACTCTGTGGATGGAAGGTGGGGTGACATGATCTCCCCACTCCCAGGCTATTCTGCAGGTTTGAGGTTGATGTAACATATCCTGGCCCCAAAAAGAGGAAAATGAAATAGATGCATTTCTTGACACCATTGAAAACAGCTCACCCAGCAGGGCCTGTAACTTTTATGAACATGTCGATTTCACCTATCGATTATATATCTGTATGCAGCAGAGCTCATTCCATCTCCCTACAGTGCCCACCACCAGCCCCACCCCTCATGCACACACTCTTCCCCCATGCAGAACCATGGCAAACGGGCAACCCAGCTTGGGAGGAATTGATTTTAAGCAAATAAATACTTCACAAATAGATAAAAATAACCATCTGCAAAGCCTAATGGCCAAGCAACTACAGAGGG
This sequence comes from Mormoops blainvillei, assembly GCA_004026545.1. Taxonomy (NCBI): domain Eukaryota; kingdom Metazoa; phylum Chordata; class Mammalia; order Chiroptera; family Mormoopidae; genus Mormoops; species Mormoops blainvillei. The sequence continues at coordinate 10,393 of PVJD01019975.1, forward strand.
ACAGAGTAGAGGGAGCTGAATTCCTGACCACAGAGAAAAAAATCACAAAGGTAACAATGGCAGTACCATTTGCTGATGCATCAAACACCACATTCCTGTGTGTTACCTGTTACCCTCATGACAAT
>PVJD01019976.1:0-10509 GCA_004026545.1 Mormoops blainvillei
AAGTATATTTTATTGATTATGCTATTGCAGTTGCCCCATCTTTTTCTCCCTTTATTCCTCTCCACCCCGCACACCCCCCCACCACCAGCATTCTCACACTTAGTTCATATCCATGGATCATACATGTAAGTTTTTTGGTTTTCTCCATTTCCTATGCTATTTTTAACCTCCCCCTGTCTATTCTGTGCATACAAATTATGCTTCTTATTTCCTGTACCTTTTCCCCTCATTCTCCCCTACCCTCCCTGCTGATAACCTTCCATGTGATCTCCATTTCTGTGATTCTGTTCCTGTTCTAGTTGTTTGCTTAGTTTGTTTTTGTTTTTGTTTTTTAGGTTCAGTTGTTGATAGTTGTGAGTTTGTTGTCATTTTACTCTTCATATTTTTGATCATCTTCTTTTTCTTAGATTAGTGACTTTAACATTTCATTTAATAAGGGCTTGGTGATGATGAACTGCTTTAAATTTACTTTATCTGGGAAGCACCTTATCTGCCCTTCCATTCTAAATGATAGCTTTGCCGGATAGAGTAATCTTGGATGTATCTACCTACATCCCCATTTTAGCAAGACAGAGTTCCTTTGTAAACAAGGCTCCTAGACCCAGGACACAGAAAGTCCAATAAGGACCAGAACTGTTTTCCATCTTATTTTAGAAAACAAGTATAACCTTGATATAAAAAAAAAGTTATTAAAAAATAATTACTTTTCAAAATAGATTTAAAATCATTGAATAAGATATGTTAAGTATCAACTTCCAGCAAAGATGGAAAAGTAGGTAGATACACTTTGCTCCTTGCACAACCAAAAGACAGACAACAACAAATTTAAAAACAAAAAACAACCATAACTGCCAAGGAATCAAACTGTATGGAAGTCTGACAACCAAGGAGTTAAAGAAGAAACATTCATCCAGACTGATAGGAGGGGTGGAGACAGGCAGCCCGGGCAGACAGGACCTGTGTGACAAGACCAAAGCTGTGGCTGGCAGACCCAGGTGGTCCCACATTTGTGTGCAGATAAGCCAGAAGGGATAACTGGGAAGGGAGACAGACCGTGCAACCCAGGGTTCCAGCACAGGAAAAGAAAGTCTCAAAACTTCTCGTTGTAAAAACCTGTGGGGCTTACAGCAGTGGGAGAAAGTCCCAGTATCAGGAGAGTTCACTTGAGGGACGCACGCGGTCCTAGAATGTACACAAACCCACCCACCTGGGGAATAAACACCAAAAGGACCCAATTTGGTTGTGGGTAGTGGGGGAACTGACTGAAAGGGGGCAAGAGCAGAGCAAGTGGTATTGTTCCCTCTCTGACCCCTCTGCCACATAAAACGTCACAGAGCAGCAATGTGAGTCACCCCACCCCAGTGAATACCTAAGGCTCCACTCCTTACAATGTAACAGGCATGCCAGAAAATATGGCCCAAAAGAAAGAATAGATCAAAGCTCCAAAAATAGAACTAAGCAATGATGAGATAGCCAACCTATCAGAAGCAGACTTCAAAACACCAGTAATCAGGATGCTCACAGAAATGGTTGAATATGGTCACGAAATAGAGGAAAAAGTGAAGGCTATGCAAAGTAAAATAAAGAAAAATACACAGGGAACCAACAGTGAAGGGAAGGAAACCAGGATACAAATCAACGATTTGGAGCAGAAGAAAGAAATAAACATTCAAGCAGAACAAAATGAAGAAACAAGAATTCAAAAAAATGAACAGAGACTTAGGAACCTCCAGGACAGTTTTAAATGTTCCAAAATCCAAATCATAGGGTGCCAGAAGGACAAAAGGAAGAGCAAGACATTGAAAGCTTATTTTAAAAAAATAATGAAGGAGAACTTCCCCAATATGGCAAAGGAAATAGACTTGCAGGAAGTCCAGGAAGCTCAGAGAGTCCCAAAGAAGTTGGACCCAAGGAAACACACATCAAGGCACATCATAATTACATTACCCAAGATTAAAGATAAGGAATCTTGAAAGCAACAAGAGAAAAGGAGACAGTTGCCTACAAAGGAGTTTGCATAAGACTATCAGCTGATTTCTCAAAAGAAATCTTACAGGCAAGAAGGGGCTAGAAAGAAGTATTCAAAGCCATGAAAGGCAAGGACCTACATCCAAGATTACTCTATCCAGCAAAGCTGTCATTTAGAATGGAACGGCAGATAAAGTGCTTCCTAGATAAGGTCAAGCTAAAGGAGTTCATTATTGCCAAGTCCTTATTATATGAAATGTTAAAGGGACTTCTCTAAGAAGAAGAAGATCAAAACTATGAACAGTAAAATGACAACAAACTCACAACTATCAACAACTGAACCTGAAAACAAACTAAGCACACAACTAGAAAGGGAACAGAATCACAGAAATGGAGATCATATGGAAAGTTATCAGCAGGGAGAGGGAGGGGGAGAGGAAGAAATGGGGGAAAGGTAAATGGAATAAGAAGCATAAATGGTAGGTAAAAAATAGATGGGGGTGGGGGTGGGGGTAAGAATACTATAGGAAATAGAGAAGCCAAAGAACTTATATGTACAACCCATGGACATGAAGTAAGGGGGATGGGGACACTGGTGGGAAGGGGTGCAGGGCAGAGGGGAATAAAGGGGAGGAAAAGATGGGGCAACTGTAATAGCATAATCAATAAAATACACTTTAAAAAAGGATATGTTAGGTATCATTCAGCAGTTTTCATTATATGAAAACATATAATGAGCAATGTTAATCCAAAGAATGCAGTGATTGTTCAAAGTAAACGTATTTTGCTCGTGTTGATATAAGCAGAAAAGTATTCAGTAAAAATCAATATCCATTCCTGAGTTTTAAAATCCTATAAAATTAGAAAAAAATATTATTTTGCACCCTAATGAATAAATTTTGGAAAATGATCAACAATGAGTACTACAACCATTAATTGAAATACTGACAGTGGGTAAATATCCAATAGTGCAAAGTGTTATGAAGATGTAAAAGAAAGGAATTACATTAAGTTGTCCTATTTCCTTAAGCTCCTCTTGGCTGTGACAATGTTTCATATTTTTCTTGTTTTGATGACCCTGACAGCTCTGAGGAGCATTAAGGAGCTATTTTGTAGAATGTCCCTTAAAATTGTATTTTAGATATTTATTTATCTCATGATTAGACAGGAGTTGTATGTTTTGCAGAGGAAGACCACAGAGGTAAAGTACCCTCTCATTACCTCATATCAAAGATACTATCAACATTATTTAATTAAGTGGTTTATGAGGCCAGTACAAATTTTAAAAAATACTAAATGAATGAGATTCAAAATTGTTTTATTCAACACAAAATTTGTTCAATATAACAGTATTACTTTCAGAGACTGCATGGTTTGCTGGTTCTATCAATCCTAAAATTTTAACCAAAAATGTTTTTTCAAAACATAAAGAAAGAAACTCTTTGATAATGGAAAAATAATAAAATAGTTTTAACAATAGTTGTGATATTGCATCTCCTGACTTCAAAATAAGACATTTTTTTAAAAATGTAGTCTCCAATTATATTTTTCCTGGCTTAGTTCTTCATTTAAAAAGGTTTCTTCCTACTGGTATGTAAATATTTGCAGTATGTAGAGCCCATTATCAGAGGTGGATTTAATAGCAGGCTCACCGGGCCTGCACCCTGGGCGCCGACTCCTGAAGGGCCCTGCAAAACCCCAACTTTACACTTTTTTCTAATGACACCAAGTTTGGTTTCACATGTGCAATTTTAATTATGTACAAGTTTACAATTGGCGATAAAACCTGATAGTGCATTTAAATATTATCTTCTGCGCCCGGGACCTCAACCGACCTTAATCTGCCTCTGCCCATTATTGTAGTGTCTTGCCCATAAACTTCGGAGCCTCAGGTCCTGGTACTACCTATGGCTTCCCTCTGTTGTGCCTTTTAAACTTTTCTCCAGGAGTAGATTGTTTCATCTTTCAAGTCAGGGAGTGGTGGTTATGGTAAAATCTGCCTTGCAGGGCTGATGTGAAAATGAAATGAATATGTACCTGTAGATCAGCTGGCACAAATGGAGAAAGTGGCTAAAGTTCCCTTTGCCCTTCAAACTTGATGACTTTGTTCCCTGGCACCCCCACCCCAGGCACACCCCCTGCCCCTCCCTTCTGAGGTTATTTGTAGTAAGCATAGTCTTTATTAAGGAAGAGAATGCTGATCATCCAACCTACTGTCTTCACTTTCCCTCTCTTGTGCTTTCAGAGATTCTGTACCTTAAGTTTCACATTAGGTTGCCTTACATTTCCCCTCTTTCTGAATGCAGTGATTTTTTTGTGATCTCTATTTATTAAAAAGTAATATTCTCAGGCAAAAATTTATGCACAACATGGATTTCTATCCTCACAGTATCATCATGCCCTTCAGCTAGGGACCACCAGGAATACACCTGTGGTTGAACAATCTGGATTTCCTGTTGATGTGAGAGAGAACACACTGTGGTGGACTATAGGCATCTCAGTAAAAGGGTGTTAGGAAGAAGCAATTATAGGACATGGGCTTTAGTTAGGTGATTTGGGAGAAGGTCCAATGAAGTGGAGGTTGCTCCGGATTGGATGCTGTCAGAAAGCCAGAGCAATTTTATGATTGGGTAAAGGAATAGTAATCATTCCTTTGAGAGGGAGAGAAGGATGTTTGGTTTTTTGTGTGTTGCACCATGACCTTATTTTGTCCTGTGCAACATCATGAAATGGGCTTGCTTTTTCTCACTTTATCCTGGTCTCAGAGTGGTCTTATCTGAGGTTAGTGGGGTGGTTAATTTTATGTGTCAATTTAAGTGGGTTAAGTGATACCCAGATAGCTGGTAAAACATTATTTCTGGGTGTGTCTGTGAGGGTGCTTCCAAAAGAGATTATCACTTGAATCAGTAGAAGATCTCCCTCACCAATGTAGGTGGGCATCACTCATTCACTCCTCTGAAGGCTTGAACAGAACAAAAAAGGCAGAGAAACTGAGAGTGGAGAAACTGAGGAGAAATATTTCCGGAGAAGACACCCAAATGGTCAACAGCTAAATGAAAAGATACTCAACACTCATCATTAGGGAAATGCAAATTAAAACCACAATGAGACATCAACTCACATCTGTTAGAATGGCTAACACCAAGAAGACAAGAGATAAATATTGGCAAGGATGTGGAGAAAGGGGACTCTTGTGCACTGTTGGTGGGAATGTAAATTGTGCAGCCATTATGAAAAACAGTATGGAGGTCCCTCAAAAAATTAAAAACACAAATACCATATGATCCAGAAATCCCTTCTCTGTGTATATATCCAAAGGAAATTAAAATAGGATATCAAAAAGATATCTACACTCCCAAATTTATTGCAGCATTATTCATAATAGTCAAGATATGGAAACCACCTAAGTATCTGTCAATGGATAAATGGATAAAGAAGACGTGGTGAATATATATAGAGAAAATGGAATACTATTCAGCCATGAGAAAGAAGGAAATCCTGCCATTTGTGATAGTCTGGGTGAATCTTGAAGGCCTTATGCTTAGTGAGATAAGCCAGACAAAGAAAGACAAATATTATATGATATCACTTATATGTGGAATCTAAAAAGGGTAAACTTCTGGTCAAGATGGCAGTGTAGGCAGACACAGCCCGCCTCTTCACACAACCACAATAAAATTACAACTAAAATACAGAATAACCGTCACTTAAAACCAACAGATATCGGGTTGAATGGAAGTCTGACAACTACGAAATTAAAGAAGCCACATTCATCCAAACTGGTAGGAGGGACACAGACGTGGAATGTGCTGGGCCCACATCCATGTGTGGTGGGTAAAAATTCGGGAGGGATATTTCAGGAGCGAGTAGTCCCAGACCCATACCAGGCCCCCACACCCAGGGTTCCAGTGCCAGGAAGAAAAGTCCCCACAACTTCTGGCTGCAAAAACCAGTGGGGAATGAGTGGACAAAACTGCAGGAGCCCCAGGCAGTTCCTCTTAAAGAACCCCCACACAGACTCACCTTCTCAGACTCACTGTCTCTGGGCTCTGGCACTGGGGAGGCAGCTTGAAGGGCATCAATGGCATGTAGGAGGAGGCTGAGGTGTCTGGCATCAAGGCGAGCAGAAGCCATTGAACTTTTTCGGGGCCCTCCCTCCACAGAGCCAGCAGACTGGTGATGTACCTAAGATTCCATCAACCTGGCTAATACTGTTTGAGGTGCCTTGAAGATCCCCAGAGACTCTGCCTTACCCAACTTATGAGTCCACCCAAGGTGCTTTTCCATATGAGCAAACAAGCATCAGATGGCCTCAGTGAGCCCGAGGCCTGGAACTAGCAACCTAGATTCACAGCTTGGCTTCACCTGGGAATCTCCAAGCCCAGCACAAGCAGCAGCCATCTCAGATTGCTTTGTAGCTCAGGCAGCGTGGCCCCAGGCAAAACACAGGCAGGGGCTGATCTTGGCCAGCACCACCTGGGAAACCCCAGGGCCAGCACACCCCGTGGACAGCTACAGACCACACTGGAGCACCACCACCCTGCCACTGCACAGCTGATCTCCACAGAGGGCAGAGGTTGGTGGTCAGCAGTCACAGCCACTCCTTGCAGCTGACTGGACTGGGTAAATCCCTCCCATTGATCTACCAACAGCAACCAAGACTCAACTACAAGTGGAGGGTGTACTTAGCCCACACTAAGGGTGTACCTCAAGTACCCAGGTTGGGTGATAGGGGAGGCTGTGTCACTGGACTCTACAGGCCACCTACTACATTAGGCCGCACTACCAAGACAGGGAGCCAAAGCAGTCTACCTAACACATAGAAACAAACACAGGGAGGCTGCCAAAACAAGGAGACAAAGAAACATGACCCAAATGAAATGACAGAACAAAGCTCCAGAAAAAAAGCTAAACAAAATGGTGATAAGCAATCTGTCAGATGCAGAATTCAAAACGTTGTGTACAAGGATGCTCAAGGAAGTTAGTGAGGACCTCAGCAGCACCAAAAAGACCCAGGCAGAAACAAAAGATATGCTAATTGAAATAAAGAACAATTTACAGGGTAACAACAGTAGAGTGGATGAAGCCGGGATTCAGATCAATGATATGGAACATAAGGAAGCAAAAAGCAACCAATGAGAACAACAAGAAGAAAAGAAAATCTAAAAAAAAACAAGGAGAGTTCAAGCAGTCTGTGAGACAATTTTAAGCAATCCAACATTCACCTCATAGAGGTACCAGAAGACGAGAAAGAGTAAGAAATGGAAATATATTTGAAAAAATAATGAAAGAAAACTTCCTTAATTTGGTGAAGGAAATAGACATACAAGTCCAGGAAGCACAGAGCATCCCAAACAAAATGGATGCAAAGAGGTCCACCCCAAGACACATCACAATTAAAATGCCAAAGGTTAAAGACAAAGACATGTGAGGGAGTGTGGGAGAATCTGTGAGAGGTGAGGGGATTAAGAAGGACAAATAGGTAGTTACAGAATAGCCATGGGGATATAAAATACAGCATATGAAAGGGAGTAGCCAAAGAACTTACATGCACAACCCGAGGACATGAGCAAGGTTGGGGGGATTGCCTGAAATAGTGGGGGTGTGGTCGGTGGAGGGGAGAAAATGGGGGGGAATCAGGACAATTGTAATAGCATAATCAATAAAATATGTGTGTGTCTGTCACATGCCCCCTACTGGGGATCTGGCCCGCAACTCAGGCATATGCCCTGACTGGGGAATCGAACCAGTGACTCTTGGGTTCACAGGCTGATGCTCAATCCACTGAGCTATGCCAGCTGAGAGAGTTCACCTTTTTAAAAATATATATATTTTATTGAGCCCTGGCTGATGTGGCTCAGTGAGTTGAGTGCTGGACTGTGAAACAAAGGGTCACAGGTTTGATTCCCAGTCAGAGCACATGCCTGAGTTGTGGGCCAGGTCTCCAGCAGGCAGTGCAAGAGGCAACCACACACTGATGTTCTCTCCCTCTCTTTCTCCCTCCCTTCCCCTCTGTCTACAAATGAAATAAATAAAATCTTTAAAAAAAAAAAAAAGGGTGAACTCATAGAAACGGAGAACAGAATGGGATTACCTAAGGCCGGTGGGTGGTGGAACTAGGGAGATGTTGTTAAAGGGTACGAACTTGCAGCTAGAAGATGAATAAGTTCTGGGTATCTAATACACAGCACAGTGATGACAGTCAAGAATACTATATTGTATACTTCAAAACCACTGAGACTAGATCATAAGTGTTCTCATCACAAAAAAAGAAATGATAATTTCGTGACCTGATAGAAGTGTTAGCTAAAGCTATGGTGGTAATCATATTGCAATACATCAACTCAATATATTGTATTAAACTTACACAATGTTGTATGTCAATTATATCTCAATAAGAAGTTAATCAACTTTGTTTGCTCTTTCGCTTTAGCTGGGACATCCATCTTGTCCTGCTCTCAGGCATCAGAGCTTCTGGTTTTCAGGCCTTCGGTCTCAGATCGGGACTTGCACTATCGGCTCTCCTGGTTCCCAGGCCTTATTTTTTTTAAGGTTTTATTTATTATCATTTATTTTTAGAGAGAGGGAGAAAGGGAGGGAGAGAAACATCAATGTGTGGTTGCCTCTCACACGTCCTCTACTGGGGACCTGGCCAGCAATGTGCCCTGACTGGGAATCGAACCAGTGACACTTTGGTTCACAGGCCAGCACTCAACCCACTGAACCACACCAGCCAGGGCTGGTTCCCAGGCCTTTGGTTCACCAGTGTCCCTAGGCCTCCAGCTTACAGGCTGGGGGACTTGTCAGACTCCATGATCGCATGAATCAATCCCTTACAATAAATCTTTTTCTGTATATCTTATTGGTTCTGTTTCCCTGGAGAACCTTGAATAATACAATTGGTATTCTGTGAGATTGTTTAAACCACGTTAAAAGGGCATAACATGGCTTAAATATGAATGTCAGGCCAGCTACGGGATACCTGGGGCTGTTCTTTTGTTTGTTTTCTTCCTGAGCAGTGCATCACTCTGAGCTTTGGAAGTCCACTGTCCCCTTTTGACACACCAAGGAGCTATACTTCAAAAGACATACACTCTCCATTGCTACAGGGCATGCATTGTGTAGCATCTGACTGTTGCCCAGTCAGAAATGGAGGCTAGTTGCCATATCTCTGGCCAGTTTAGAAATGGCAGTGATGACTTTTGAAGGCCCTTGTGTTGAAAATTGTTTGCGTGCACTCACAAAGACAGTAGCGATCTTATAACACTAAGTTTGGAAAAGTGCAATGAGATACCAAAATTCTTAGAAAGAATAAACAAGGCCTTCCTTGCAATATTTTCCAGAAAAGGCCATGTTCCCAGAATTAGATGTTGCATGAATGGTTTCACATTATTATAAGCATACGATGAAACTCTGATATATTATTAGACCACGTTTCCTCTCACTGGTTAATTCCCTTTTTAGAAGACAAGGTTCTGGGAATGTCATTCGGAGATGCTGGAGAATATCTCTGCTAATCTCTGAAACCCTGAAAACACAGAGGGATCCTGGCCTTCAGGGATAAGCAGGTTTGTTTTGCAGAGCTAAGAGAGTGTCTCCTCCTCACTTGGGGCACTCTGTAATTTGAGTGCTATATTTTGTAACATTAGTCTTTCCCATTAAATCAAACAGATGTAATGTCATCAAATTCTACTCTTTTAGCACCTAAGCTAACAATTTGTTCTTGAGCTTCCTGAAGCATGTGAGGAGTACTTGGGTATCATACATTGCAAGAAGCTTTAATTAAGGTTTCTTAACAATTTACAATAACAAAATTTTACTTTAACTGACATAAAAGATCTCAGAGTTAAAAATATGGTACCATCCTATTTCCTTTTCACTCTAAATTTTCATGTAGTAAATTATTTTCATCTATGAAAAATCTCTGAAAACCAATTTCCAGGGGTTTTCAGAAAGGCTTATCTTTTAATAAACTTGAGAACCTAAGAGCTAAAAGTAGGCTATCAAGATTTCTAAGCATTGGTTGACAGCCTTTGGTTACTTAATCATGGAATCCCCCAAGAATTCTTAACTGTCCATGTCAACACCAGTGTTTCTCTTTGCTGAATCGCATGTACTCTGTAACCTGTGTTCTACATGTGCTTCTGTTTAATTATCCAGGGTTGAAGTTTTCTTTTCTTTGATAAAATGCATAATCCTACCAACACAGAAACCCACATTAGAAGACAGTCTTCTGACCTTTACTGGTGGACATATCAGAGATTTTTCCACCTTAGAACATTAGCGGAAACACTCTTTAAGACCACTTTTGGTGGGGAGGGGCTGAGAGAACTCCAGGATGTTACCCGAGAGAGCCTGGGACATTGACAAACCCAGAAAGAGGGCTGAATGTGCAGTGTCACGGGGGCATGAGGTTGTCAAAACTGGAGGCAATATAGGATTCTACAAGCCATGCCAGGAATAAATCAAAAATCCTGAGAGTATAAAATGTCAACTTCCACCATGGGCCATTGCACTAAGTTTACTAGTGTGACCAAACAC
>PVJD01019977.1:0-10508 GCA_004026545.1 Mormoops blainvillei
GTTTTAGTCAGTTGGGGGGAATATCAGGATTTTGATGAGTTTTAGTTTCCTTAAAAATAATAAACTTATCTCTGGCCAGCTGGCTTCATTTCGTTGGAATATTGCCCCAAACATCAAAGGGCTTATATATATATACATATACATATATATGTATTATTTATTCTCAATCAAAGCGTGTATGCAAAAAGAAGCATGGGTGTTTGAAATGAACAGTGTAAGAATTTCAGTGTAACACTTGCTGAGGAGGGACAGAAAACACGAAAATGGAACAATTATCTTTAAAAAAACCCTAAAGTATCTTCTGTAACTGTTCCTGGATCGATCTTGTGTCGGGTGGGTCCTGAGCGCCCCCTAGTGTCCTGAATGCCCCCTGCCGCCAAGCCCTCCTGCATTCCCTGGAGGTTTCTCTCTGGGCTCCAGCTGACTTCCCCTGTCAGTGACTCTCGCACAGTAATTCGTGGCCCTTTCCTCATAAATAAGATCGGGTGTTTTAAGACAGACTGTGTGGGTAGGGTTGTCTCTGGAGGTTGTGAATATTCTGTGAACTGCCGGAGCGTACCACTGGACTTGCCCAGTTGGTTGACACACTCCTGCCACCCACTCCAGGCCCTTCTCCGGAGCCTGGCAGCCTCAGTGCAGGTTGTAGTCAGCGAAGGTAAAACCCGAGGCTCTGAGGTAGAAGCTCAGAGTCCCCCTGGGCTGCACCCAGACTTCCCTAGACTCCACCAGCTGAACTTGGCACAGACCACCTGCAAACCGAGATACTGACTGAGAACAGCCCCAGAAGAGCTGTCCCAGCTGAGACTGATGCAAAGAGATGCACCTTTGACAGGGATGAGAAGAGAATCCCAGGTGGGTGCAGACCCCATGGTGTGGACACTGGGGATGGACTCGCACAGGGCGTCTCCTGAAAGGGATCTGCAGGAATGGGAGGTGAGCTGTTTTTTAGGAATCAGACAGGGAACACATTTGCATGTCTTTCCCCTGAGGTCATGTCTGAGCTGGCAGGCAGAGTTCCCTCATCCCTGCCTTAGACTCCAGACCTGAGGGCAGGACAGAGGGAAAAGAATATCATGGTCTGGAGCCAGAGGCACTATGCTGATCTGAATATTCTGGAAGTATTTCTACGAAGAGTGACAGGCACACTACACCGGCATGGAGAGTGGAATATGCAATGTTCTCCAGCGCAGACTGCACATATACCCTCTCAGGAGATGTCCTGAGACAGAACTATGGCAGTGACACTGCCTCCTAGAGGTGAGTCTGAGCCACACAGGCTGTTGGCCCACAGGCTGACCTGCGTCCTGAAACAGTACTGACTGTCTGCCACACGGCAATCATTCCTAGCACCTATGAAGCGGTGGCAGCCCCGACACCTCTCTTCTCTTGTCCATAGACCAGTCTCTGCAAGAGCACCCTGTACCTGGGGACCCCACCTTGTGGGGAACCTGAGGGACAGGAACCCTCCTCAGTGCTGTGAGCACAGATTCCCTGCACCAGGTCCTCAGGTCACGGTTAGGAGGGTCCTGTCGCACAGTCTGCCATACACACTCACATATCCCGGTGTCTGTCAGTGACACATTATGGGCTTTGTTAATCCGAGGTGGGGACCCTTCATGGCTGTTGTCAGTAGAGCTGCAAAGTGAATGCTGAGCCCAGGGGACAAGCTCACCATCTGCAGATGGAAGTTCCCTGCCCAGGAGTCATGGCCCCTGAACACAACCCCTGGGAGATGTCCTCCTGGGACCTGGGGTAACTGAATTATAGGACTGTGTCTGAGGTCATGTAAGCAAATAGCAGTGGGGAGGACAGCACAGCTTTCCCTCTTCATGCTGGGACATGGAAGATGTGAGCTCCCTTTTTGGGTTCCTATCTGAAAAGTAGATTTGGGATTGCAGTCGCAACTTGATATGTAAACTTCTTAAAGGGAAACCAGTTCCCTTAGATATTTTCATCACTGATAACACTATCATTACCCACCTTGGAGGCAGAAAGTTCCTCTGTGATGCACCACATCTGATTACATGAGGAACACCTGCTTGAGGCCTGACATGCCACCCTTGGGACAGGTCACCCACCATCACCCCAGTGTCCTGGCCACTGTGTCGAGTGATTTAGATCCATTTGCTTTAAATTCAAAAGGTACTTTTCTTCACTTCTTTGCATGAACAAAGCCTTGGATGTAAAGTAATTCAACTTGGGTATTCAAAATATTTTCGGATGAATTAAGTGCTAATCTCTACCGACCTGGATATAGGTTATTGAAAAGTCACCGGAAAGTGGAGGAATAATCTCAAGAATAAAAATCCAAGCCTTTTGGATAAAACCTGAGAATTTGGGCAACCTGTTATAGGCCAGCAGAGAGGAAGAGACAGACTGTGGCAACCAGAAACAGGTGAGCTTCACATTCATCAGGTGGTCTTTGTCCCCTTGGTTTGAACAGATTCACACAGGTCAGTCCTGGCTGTAGGGAGAACATGAGCCTGGACGGGAACTGGTGCACATTGTGGCTCTTGCACAGAAGGTATAACAGGTGTGCAAAAGGTAAAGTGGCTTTGGGTGGCCTGCTTAGTTGGGCTCACCCCAGGAAAGAAAGTGTTAGGGTCACTGGGAAAGAAAACACCCAAAACATTTGGGATATTAGAAACCACTGTGGAGGACCAACAGGCGCTGTTACACTGGCGGTGGGTAGATCCAATAGAAAAACTCACAAACACTCACATAAGAAAATAAAGGTAAGATAGGAATGAGATGGCTTTCAAGGTTTCCAGTAAGGGACATGCCAGGAGAAATCAGCCCTGATAATGAGAGGGAGAATTGAAAGTGTAGGAGGTCTGTGTTCAGGAGACAGAAATGTTTCATCTGACCCTGTGCCCCCTACAGAGTGAGCAGAGTATGGACTAAGAACAGAGGGTAACCCCAGAGCACATGGACCCAGTGTTGGATGAGGGAGAGTGTCCAGGCTGGTCATTGGGAGACAGAAGCATGAAAGCCACAGAGAATTAGACAGTTTCCTGGGTCATGTTCCTTCACCGGAGTTTGGTGCAAGCCATGTTGCAGCCTCACAAACTCATTTCTGTTTTATCCTGTCCAGGTTGCCCACCCGATGACCCTTGGGCCGCATTCATCCAGGGTTGGCTATGACTGTGACCTTTCAGAAAATCATATTTACTTAAAACACTATGAGGTTTTTAAAATTACAGTCTGCAATGTATTTAATGGGTGGCTCAAGACCACCCTTCTTCCTCCAGCGTGGCCCAGAAACTCCAAACGGTCAGACACCCTTGTAACGACACAGTGTACTAAATCCAGGCTGAGTTTTTGGAGACTAAAGAAATGCAGTGATGACTAGTTCACCTCAGGTCAAGCTGTAGTTGGACACTGGGGGGTCTGTGATTAAATTACAGGACTTTGGTTGTGGAAAAACCTTAATGCACACCACTATGTAAAATAAGAGACATATTCCCTGGTTTCTGTGGCTCAGTGGATTGAGTGCTGTCCTGAATATCAAAAGTCTCTGGTTCGATTCCCAGTCAGGTCACATGCCTGGGTTAGAGACCAGGTCCCCAGTAGGGGGTGCATCAGAGGCAACTACACATTGATGTTTCTCTGCCCCTCTTTCTCCCTTCCTTCCTCTATCTCTAAAAATAAATAAATATACAAATAAATAAATAAATAAATAAATAAATAAATAAATAAAATCTTTAGGCAATCAGATATATACATAAAATCACCGATATATAGAGCAATTTTTCTTTATCTGCTGATTACAGAGCAAATAACTCATTCACATTCCCTCCCACCCTTGAGCTGGTGGATGTGACTCTATGTAAACTCTTCGTCCTGGAGTCTCAGCCTGATGCTCAGCATCAGGATCTGTGTCTGATTGGATATGTGAAGGGGCTGTCATCAGGGAGCAGGAGGGGAGGATGCTGGGGTCCCTTCATTCATCAATAGCTAACTTCAGAGGAACCACCTCTTCTATCTCACAGTCCCTGTTCACATCTGTATGGAATAGTTCAGAGTGCTGTCACCATGTCCACACAAGCTGGGTGTCCACATAACATGGACATGTTGCACTGAGGGCACCCATGTGCAGATAGAAAAACTGACTCTGTCCATCGGCATAAATTAATGTGGACAGTGGATTAACCCATATGAGCTCACAATCGTGCTGCGCTGTCATTTTGTTATGATGTGATTTTCTTCAATGTTTAGTGAATTCAATTTGTTTCCCTTTTTGTGAAATAGGCACACATAGTATCTGGAGTCCCTCAGATGAGAAAACACTGCCTTGAGAATTTACCCATGTTCCAGGCTTCAGGTGAGTCCCACACACCTGTGTGGTACATCCTGCACAGGAAGATGTCATGGTTCCATCCCATGACTGAGCTCACATTTGCTTTATCTCCATCAGGGGAATTTCAGTAGAAACCTTCAGTTTATTTGAGACTCGTGAGGAGCCTGAACCTGATACTGTTAGTAGATGGATAAGACATCAATACTGAATTTGAAGTCTGGGAACCAGAACGAAGTATAGTGACAGAAGTTTCTGACCACAGTCATTCTTACATCTGATGTAAAATCACCCCGGACATCAGAAGGGGCTCCAGTTCCTAGGCCTTGTCGATCAGGGCAAGGGTAGAAAATGAACAGAAGTCTGGGGAGCAGTGTATGATGGGATTCTACGCAAGCATAGAGGGTCCTCGTATCTATAGGAAACCCCTTGCCGCAAATAACTTGAGGATGTCTGCAAGCACTCACCCAACCTGGAGAATGAAATAGCATGTGGGTGGAAGTCAATACAAAATCGTGCAGCACAGAAGCTTAGGAAAAGCTCTAACTCATTATGCCGAGCAAGCAGCCGTAACCTGGGTCATTATCCCATCTGAGCCCTCAAAGGATTAATTTACAGAGGAATCCAAAGCAGTTGCTGTGAAATGTCTGTATTTAGCCTATTATTTTAATTTTAAAAGAATGGAAAACCTAACAGACGTTTACCTCACTCAGGGAGTTGATTATACAAAACAGCTGTTTGTTACAATCAGATAATTTCAAGCAAAGATTGTGAAACTTCACTATCAAACTGCATGCATGGGAGAGTCACACTGGTATCATCTTCAGTCAACACTGGTGTGAAAACTTCTAGAGCCAGCAGAGGTTGATTCCTGTTCCTGTGCTACCAGAAACAGCAAACCCTCGGCCAGCGGTGAAGGGGACACATGGCGTCGGACCAGTTCTCAAGGGCCCTTTGTGCCACTGAGATGGTGTCATCCAACGTCACCCTCCAAGGGGTGTGAATATGTTGTATTTATTGGGTGTTTGATTCTGTGAGGCCTGGAGGCAATTCCCTGATGGAAACCTCTGGTCCATTCAGCTGACAGAATCTGCTTCAAATTGCATTTTCCCCACTCCCATGTGCAGTGATGGAGATGCCCACTGTACAGCAGTGTCACAAAGCACCACTGTGTCATGTACCAGGACACCCACATCTTATGGTCCCGACTACCAACCTTCATCTCTGTAAAGATTGAAAAAGAGCATGTTTACATGAAAACAGTTACATGTTCGTTAACTTTGAGTTGTGGTGCCCAAAGATCCTCTCACTCGCACTGGTGATCCTTCATCGTCACCCAAGGTCACATCACCTCTCAGCTGTGACAAGCAAAAGGAGAGGACCATGCACTCAGTGACTTTCCCTAACCACTGCCCTCTGCCCTTCTGCACTCAGACAGGAAAGGAGAGTGAAATGGCTCCATGATGTCTGTCCCTTCATGTCCTCCACACATTATCAATGACTCTAGTCCATCTTCCTAACAGGCTCTGTGGTCTTCACGCACTGAGTTCTATCTATTGCAGGGAACGTGATGGGAAACCTGCTCTTGAACTTCTGTGGTGGGTATTTGTTCAGGTGTTCCAACAACAAATGCAGCAGTGAGACTCCATGGAATTCATTATAGAGTTTAGTTATATTTTAAATCCCAAGGATCACCCAAAGTTCTGTTCAATTGGCGGTTTTGTTTCTTAATGCTCCTTAAACTCATGTTCCTCATAGAGTTTGGGAAAATCTCTCATCTTTGCAAGCAGACAACTGAGCCAAGGCCTCCAGAGTCTGATGACCTTGGATGGGGAAAAACCCCACTAGAGATGTGGGACCAAGACCCCAATCTAACTCATGGTCGTCATCATCATCATCATCATCATCATCACTATCATCGTCATGAATTATCCTCACCTTCATCATCATTTGCTTTCTTACCATAATTCTTTTTATTTTCTGTAGATGTGGTGGTTGTGCACACAAAATGACCATGCATCTCAGTTTTCCTCATTTTTTATAGTTGATAAATGAAATAGATCATCAGACTTGATTTTATTTTGTTTGACTTTTGACTACTGATGGGACATTCCAGCCTCTTCTCCACCTGTCCAAACAGGAAATCTGATAAGAAAGGCTGAGCCCGCCCTTTAAATGTCACCGGAAGGTTGAAACCACACAAGCCCTGTGAGCAGAGACCACCCCCCAGTGCTGCCTCCTAAACAAAATATAAACCTGAGCCAGTCTCCTGTCTGGGATCCACCAAAGCAGGCCTGACTTGTTGAAGGGCCTTTCCTGTCCTCGCAGAGGTTTCAACATTGTGTATGATACACATTCTGTATTCCTTTGGCTTGTGGGTTTATCATCAGCCTGGATGTCCGAAACAAGCTGAGTTTGGTCCCTGTGGCCTGTATGTGTCCCCTGTGCTTGGTGCTAGGATCATGATGCCAAATCAATGACCATTGTGAAGGGAGTGTCTCTCCATCTGGCATTTGTTTCACTTGTCTCTTGTGACCACTGTCCACCCTACACGTGCCCTGCCACAGGCCAGCTTGTGCACTGAGCTGTGGGGGGTGACACTGTTGTGTCCAGCAGACCCCCTGGTTAGACTCAGCTTATGTAGTTCAGAAAGTTTGAAGATTAATCAGAACTGGGCATAAGAGTCAGTGTAAGAGACTGGGACTTTTGTCCTTGCGAGAAGGTTTCGACACCTTCTCTCTTTACGACAGACTTTTCTAACTCAGAGGTTTCAAAGGTGGGCCCAGAATGAGGATCCAGAGACACATATTGAGGGAAACTGTTACAGGAAGAGGAAAACACACAGGAAACAGGCACAGAACTTCTGGTGAACCTGCCCCTGAGATGGTCCCTGCGTTCAATGTTGTGAACACCCCTTCTGTTCCCATCCCCTCCTGCAGGGAGATTTGTGTCTGAGCTAACGCTGACTTACCCTTACTGAGTGTGGAGTACAGTAATCCACAGTCGTATCCTCAGCTCTCAGGCTGCTCAGCTCCATGTGGGCTGTGCTAGCGGACTTGTCTGTGGTTATGGTGACTCTGCCCTGGAATTTCTGTGTGTAGTTTGTGTTACCACTGTTAGGGTAAATTCTTCCCATCCAACCAAACCCTTGCCCTGAGACCTGTAGCACCCAGTGTATATAGTAGTTGGTGAACGTGTATCCAGAAGCCTTGCAGGGGACCTTCACGGAGGTCCCAGGCTTCCCCACCTCAGCCACCAACTACACCAGCTGCACCGCAGAGTGGACACCTCTGGAGTGGGGGCATCTGTAGATGGAAAATCTCCTTGACTGTCCCTGTTCCCCTCCTCAACCCAGAGATTGGGAGCCCATTACCTGTAGCCAGTGCCAACAGGAAGAGGGCTCTCCAGCTCCAGTCCATGGGGAGGGGCTGCGCCATCAGGACTTCTGGAGGGAAGGGCGTGGCTGAGGCTGATGCTCTCAGGACACAGACAGACACACATTTAATCTTACCCACCTCTTCTCATTTGCGAATTCATGAGGCAGACCATTCCTTAGCTAAAATGTTGCCCACCTGAGAGAAGGACGAGGACACAGAGACGTTGCACATTGGTATACTGAACCACCAAGTCTAATCAGGGATATATATATATTGATACTACCAGGTCCTTGAGCTCTCTACCAATATATATATATTGATACTACCAATATATATATATTGATACTACCAGGTCCTTGAGCTCTATAGTGACATAGCTGCTCACACAGAAAGACAAGCCCCCACAGCACATGCTCCTCAATGTCTGCTCACCTTTCAGTGACAGGGAGAGAACACCTGGACCAGTTTTTGGTTCAACACATGCATGTTTGATTCCTGGGTTAGCGTGTCTCCAAATGCTTCACCCAATGATTTATTGCAACTACCCTTGTTCCCAGCTCCTTCCAATTTATATACAAGATATAAAGAAACCTTAGAAATAACCCCTTACTCTGGTCCTGGTGTCTTATCGAGTTTGGTAAATGCTCTGATGAAAAAGGGTATTTACAGTCAACTGGTGTCTAACTTTTGTTTTAGATGATTCCATGAAAAGAGAAAGACCCAAGGCCTCATATTCAATCCCTCCCCAGCTCCTGTACCCTTGTTCAGTCCCTGGGTTCACACGTCACAGCTCATGGAAACAATGTGAATGACAACCCTTTGAGAATGGTTCCAGTGCAGGTCGTCTAACTCAGGGCTCTGGGGCCATCCAGTAGTTGCCATCTTTAGGAAGGGGACTGCAGACACATGACGTTTGATACAATGAGAAAAATCTGAGAGAGCACAAGCAGTCACACAAGGTGTTCCACCCGCACTCCCCTCTAACCCCTTTTGTGTCTCATCTGCTTGCTCATAATCCTGAATCACTGTGCCTTCCAACGCATAACTAGCTCCCTTTCCCATTTCATTGCAATTGTTAAGAGAACTCAAGTGACTGAGCCCAGGTTTGAGGCTGGATGTCTGAGGGCTTTGAAGTCTCACCCTCTTTATTCACATCTGCCCTCATCTGGACACATGGGTAAGAACCTGGGTAATGGCTACAGAGAGCACTCACCAGCCCTCACCCTGTACCACAGCAAAACCAGAGGCCGACCTGTGGTCTGGTTCTCAGGAGCCACCTCTCCGCTGATGGAGAAGCCTGCCTGGCCCTCCAGAGCCTTGGATCATGTGAGATCTGGACTCCATCTGATCCCTGGGGTGTAGATGTCTTTGGACTCCACATCTCATGCTGCTGTGTGTGGGAGTCCCTCTAGGGTAGCATAGGGGCCACAGTCACCAGCTCTCTCTGTCCAGGTTGATGGGACTATGACCGAAACCACAGATCTGTCTTCTCCATCAGGACTGACAACCGCTCTGCTACCTGATGGCAGATGAGTCCTGGGAGCTTCCATGTTCTGCTGAGGAATCTGTCCTATCAACCTTATGAACACAACTCTGGAGAAGGAACGGGAGCAGATTTCAGAGGAAGAGGAAACCCCAGCCATACGCAGGTGCCCAGGACTCACACTGACTTCTGCTCTCAGTGTCCCTGGTACAGTAACACGCGACCGCATCCTTGGTGGTCAGGGGGGCTCAACTGCAGGGAGAACTGTTTCCCGGACTTATCAGCAGTGATGGACATGTAGCCCTAGACACCTGGGTTGTACCTTGTGCTCCTTGTCCTGTATCCCACCCACTCCAGCCCCTCCATAGTAGTTTGCACATCCAGCTCCAGTAGAATATCAGCTGGTGACTGAGCCCCAGACACAGTGCAGGTGAGGGAGAGGGTCTGTAAGCGCTTATTCAGTTCTGGGCCCGACCTCGGCAGCTGCAGCTGGGGCAGGACATCTAGAGACTGGTGGCATCAGTCCCTGGCAGTCACGTGCAGTCACCATCAACCCAGGAACCCATGTCTGTCACATGAGACACTCAACGTTTGGGTCTCTCACCAGCGACAGGAGAGGACCCAGCAGCCTCATATTCTTCTAGAGCAAAACTCTACCCCACCCAGAGACCTCATCCCGTTATAAGGGGAGAGCAGTGAACCCCCACTACTCAGCGATGGATTCAGCTGGGAGAGAAGCTTGCATAGGGGTATTTCTGTTCTCCTAGGTGGGCAGGAACTGAGGCAGTGTCCCCTCTCAGCATCCCTTCTCCTGATCACGTAGCCTCTATAACCAGTGAAAAGAAGGCACTTGGGTTCTGAGGTGCCCTGCAAAAAGGTCAAAGAACAGCTCCAACAATCTGAGTGTAAGAGGAAATTTGGAATCTCATTGATTTTTGTAGATATTATTTATGTGTGTGCAATTTCTGAAATATACAACATGAAAATATGCACTGTTGGAAAGAGTTTTTATTCATAATTTTATGTTTAGTAATTGTTGTTTTCAAATAAGTTTCAACTGCAGTCCCAACATATAGGACCAATCTTCCCCACCCTGTTTTCATTCACTTAAACACCTGTGACCACACTTACATGAGTAACTAGAAGGTGTGGGCATCCCTGCTGTGTGAGTCTTGTATTTGTGCCCAAGTCCCTCTGGGCTAACTCTCCCTGAAGGCACCCAGGCCTACCGAAGAGAACCTTTCTGAATTACATCAGACAGGAGCCCGCCTTTATATACAGAAGAGGGAAAACAAAGCTGTCACGACACCACCCTATGGTGTAGCGTTGTACAAATACTAAAGAAAAAATG
>PVJD01019978.1:0-10506 GCA_004026545.1 Mormoops blainvillei
AAGAAATAAAACTGTCTTTATTTGCAGATGACATGATACTGTACATAGAGAAACTTAATGATGGGATTTTTAAAATATTTTATTCATTTATTTTTAGAGAAGGGAAGGGAGGGAGAAAGAGAGGGAGAGAAAAATCAATGTGTGGTTGCCTCTCACACACCCCCTACTGGGGACCTGGCCCACAACCCAGGCATTTGTCCTAGACTGGGAATCAAAATGGGAACCCTTTGGCTCACAGGCCAGCACTCAATCCACTGAGCCACACCAGCCAGGGCAAATGGTGGAAGTTTTAAAGTAACTAAATATTATACCTGAAATTGATAGAGTTCTCTAGTGTGGGGGTGGCCTTTGAAAATGTAGACCACTCTTCTGTAGTAATCACATAGTATTTTTATATAGCCAATGTTAAACTCTTCAAAAACATCATTTTGTCTTTCTTTCCTCTTGGATTCTAAATTTCAAACATTAAAACTTCTTTCAGATACCTCTGTAAATCCTTTCTTCATGGCTAGACTCCGTGGTGCATAAAGGATGAGAATTCAAAGTTGCCAGTCATCTGAGACTTTTGAATGTATCAAGAATCGAATTATAAATATATTTCCATTTTATTTTACAAGCAAAACATGAATTATTTATTCTTAAAAAGTCAGTATAGTACATTAACATGTACCTGTAACAAGGCAATATTAATTGCATTGCCACATCACATGTGTGTTGAGATGATTACCCTGAAAAGGGGATGTAAGAGTGATTATAAAGGCGATGAAATGTGACCTATTAAATCAGGCTACAGCCTATTATGTGTTAAGAAATATAGTTGTAGAACCAGCAGTCTCCTGCCTACATCCAGTGTTGCCTAAATTCTGCAGGTGTTTTTTGCTAGTAAACTTTCTATCTCTCGTTTCATTTCAAATCAGGGTCCTGTTTTTCTACCTTCACTACTCCCATCTATGTAGGCATTGTGAGACAACTTTTTCAGTTAAGGAATGTCTTCAATGCATGTACAAGTTACTTCACATAACTTAATTGCCTACTTAAAATTAAGTCCCTTAAAATCTATTGGCAAAACCCAACATAAAAACAGGCTAAGATCATGCTGTATGAAATAAGCAGGGAGTCATTTGGGTTCACTTTCCTGTAAGTTCTCCTCTTGTTAATGCTTCGCAATGTTTATTTCCATATCCAAGTGCAACATCTGTTATAGGGAGAGATCAAATGTGTCAGCAATCATATTGACTGAGAATCACCTAGTGTGAGAGGAGGAAAAAAAAATTTTCCACAGTACTGTCTTTACGTGGATTATTGCCAGTCCCAATAGACAAGATGGTAGTGAGGCTATAAGGAGGCATCTATTCTGGGAATTCTGTGAGTTGGATGGATGTTCACTGCTAGGCAATAAAATATGAAAATCAGGGGCCATCTTCTTGAAATTATAGATGGAAAAGAGAAAGATGACTTAATTATTGCATAAGGAGAAAATGCAGGTTTTAGTCCTGTTCTTGGCAGATCATTGGGTTCTTGTGTAATTGGACATACATCATTTGAAAAGCTGGTATTTTCTTGTCTTAAATGACACAAAGATGATATTTAGTCCTAGATACATTGTAATCCTGTTTTGCACTGTGCATTAAAATCACCCACACATTCATCTCTGTTCAGGTGGCTCAGTTGGTTGGAACATCATCCCATACATCAAAAGGTTGTGAGTTCAATCCCAGGTCAGGGCACATACCTAGGTTGTCGGTTTGAGCCCCAGTCAGGGTGCTTATGGGAGGCAACCAATTGATGCTTTTCTTTCATGCCAATATTTCTCTCTCTCAAATCAATATAAAAACATATCCTTGGGTGCAGATTTAAAAATGTTACATCAATAAAATATCTTCAGGTGAGGATTTAAAAAAAATCAACCACACATTGAGAGAAGTCATGGGACTCAGCATATAGTTAGTTGTAGTCACAACTAAGTTTGCTGCAGTTGAAGGATACATGACAATATTATAAGGAAAATGTACACAGGTGGCATCTGGAGGAATCCATATCTAGGCTTGCCTATGTTCTGCCCCTCCTGTGACAGGACACACAGAGCACATTCTTCCCCAATGGTGAAAATGTAGTCACATGAAAGCAATGCTTCTATCCACAGAAGCCCAACAGTGACATAGGAGTCAAGGTTTTCATTGGGGGTTATCATGTGGGTACTACATACCTAATACTTACCAAATTCAAGACTCCCAGAAGGAAAGCAGGTGTTTGACTAAATCACATTCTTTGTAGGAAGTTTAGTCTAGGCACAGTGAGACAGATTTTTCAGTTAAGTGTTTTCAATGTTAAGTTCCCAGAGACCAGCCAGGGCCAACCTTGCAACAGGCCCTTCTCAAGATTATGGTTTCCATACTGCAATTTTAAATCTTTTCTGAAAAATATACTTGCACTGAAATGTATTTATACTATTTGAAACTGTAAATAATTACAGTGTGAAAAAGAAAAGTCATCATAAGGTGGTCAAAGAAGTCTCTGTGTTAAAATATTTTGTGATCAGTCCTCATGAATGAGTGAGAGTCTTTCCCTGTTCAGGGTCTTCAATTGTCCTAAGGATTCTATGAGGGCCTCCCAGGCCACAGGTAATACCTTCTATTTCTCAGTGGATCACGGACTAACTTTCAATAACACATTATGCAACTTAAACTTTCATGAGATTCCAAACTTATGGTATGGAGATTTGCCTATAACTTTATTATATTTTTTACACTTGTAGTGCCTCTTGATCTTGAAACCACACACTTTCTCAACTCCACAGTTTCAAATCCCACTGACACTTCAAAGATGAGGTCAAATATAATTTCTTGCTTCTGAAGTGTTCCCCAAAAACCCTGGCTGGAGTTAATCTGTACCTGTCATAAGAGTTTCTACTTTAATCTATACTTATGTGTGTGTACATAGTGTCACATGCATGTAATAAAAATAAGTGAGATGGTAGTAAGATGTTTCCTAAGTCCATGTTGTCTAGGAGGAACCACATGCCACTTAAGAATTGGTTGTATAACAAACAAAAACATGTCTCTGTAACTTGCTGCCAAAGCAAAAACATTTTGGTCAGTTTGCCAAAGTGCTGCTCTTTTCTACTCCAATCACTAACCCAGAAAGCAAATTATCTCCTTTTTTTTTGCAAAAGGGGTTTACTTTTTAATTTTTTTATTGTTATTACATTGCATTTGTCCCAATTTTCCCCCTTTAACCCTCCTCCACACTGCGCACCAACCCATCCCACAGTCAATCTCCACACCATTGTCCATGTCCATGGGTTATTCATACATGGTCTTTGGTTAGACCCTTCCCCTTCTTTCCACCATTATTTCCGTTCTCTGTGGCAGCTGTCAGCCTGTTCTATGTTTTCATGCCTCTGGTTCTGTTTTGCTCATTAGTTTATTGTGTTCATTTACGTTCCTCTTATAAGTGAGATCATATGGTACTAATCTTTCACTGCCTGGCATATTTCATTTAGCATAATAGTCCCCAGTTCCATCCATGTTGTTGCAAAAGGTAGGAGTTCCTTCTTTCTTTCTACTGCATAGTATTCCATTGTGTAAATGTACCACAGTTTTTTGTTCCACTCATTTACTGATGAGCACTTAAGCTGCTTCCAGCATTTGGCTAATGGAAATAGCACTGCTATGAACACAAGGGTGCATGGGTTCTTTTGAAGTGGTGTTTCAGGATTCTTAGGGTATAATCCCAGCAGTGGAACTGTTGAGTTGGAAAGGAGTTCCACTTTTGATTTTTTTTTTAGGAAATTCCATACTGTTTCCACAGAGGCTGCACCAGTCTGCATTCCCACCAACAGTGCACTAGAGTTCCCTTTTCTCCACAACCTCATGAGCACTTGTAGATTGTTGATTTGTTTATGGCAACCCTTCTGGCTGGCGTGAAGTGGTATCTTATTTTGGTTTTAATTTGCATCTCTCTGATGGCTAGTGATACAGAGCATCCTTTCATATGTGTCTGGGCCCTCTGTATGTCCTCCCTGGAGAAGTGTCTGTTCAGGTCCTTTGTCCATTTTTTCATTGGACTGTCTTTCTCATGTTCAGTAATATGAGTTCTTTATATATTTTAGAGATTAAATCCTTGTCCGATGTTTAATGGCAAATATGTTCTTCCATACAGTCGGATTACTTTTTGTTTTGATGATGGCTTTATTGGTCATGCACAACCTATTTAATTTGATGTAGTCCTATTTGTTTATTTTTCCCTTTATTTGCCTTACTCTAGGAGATACATTGGCAAACATACTACTATGTGGGATAATTGATATTTTACTGCCTAGCTTTTCCTCTAGGACTTTTATGGTGTCATGACTTATATTTAAGTCTTTTATGCATTTTGGGTTTATTCAGGTGTATGGTGTAAGTTGGTGGTCTAGTTTCTTTCTTTCTTTCTTTCTTTCTTTCTTTCTTTCTTTCTTTCTTTCTTTCTTTCTTTTTTTTACATATACCAAATTCTCCCAACAGCATTTATTGAAGAGGCTATTTTTACTCCATTGTGTGTCCTATGTCCTTTGTCAAATAGTAATTGACCATAGAGACATGGGTTTGTTTCTGGGCTCTCTATTCTTTTCCATTGATTTATGTGTCTGCTCTTACAAATATATGTCTTACAGGACATAAAATATACAGTATAATTTAATTCAGCGAACATTTTATGCATGTTCAGCACAATGCCAAGTACCACAAAGGTTTTTATCAGGAGAATATTGTCAAGTGTAGATGACTTTAGCTGATAAAATGCTTGGAGATTCTCAATACTAAAAAAAAAAATTAAAAACAAATTACTTATTGTTTTGAGAAGGACCAAGCCCTGTTACATTTATTTGAAACTATAAAGTAATTCAGCAAAGCACAACCAGAGTTAAAAGAGTAAGTTATCCACAAAAAACCTCACTACCCTGGGCTGTGAAGATGGGTGACTTTTTGCCACATCCACTTTTATTTCATATTTTACAAGTTCAACCCCATTCTGTCACAAATGGGGCAAACTTGTGCAGATAAACAAAGTACAGTGACATAAAAATGGAAGGAATAAGGACAATGGAATCAGGTTGAGATTAAGTTGCTTAAATGCTTTCTACAAATGCTTGGAAACTTACTCCAGGTAGGTCAAAAAGAGGTGCTCTCTCCTGGTAGCCAGAGAAAAGAGGGCCTCCTAACACATCATGAGATGCAGAGGGTGCATAAAATGAGAATGAGCCAACTAGATGCTAAGAGAGAGCCCTTGTTCTCAGATGGAGATCTGAGGAAACTTGTATTTCTGGATGTTCATGATGAGATGCTAGGTGACATAATGGATCATGCCTAAGCAGCACCCTGCTATAAATAGTATAGTGAGGTTCAAAATTGACAGAGAAAGGTGTTTGGAGCTAACAAAGTTTAAACTTGCAAAGAACTGTGTCACTCACTTTCTCAGTAATATATTAATTTATTTTATTGTCATATGTTCAGCAAACATCACTAAGCACTAAGTTATACTATGGAGCAGACAGAAGCTAGGCATTGGGGCAACCACAGTCAAAGACACATGTTTCGCTATTCCAAGCACTGAGCACATTGCTTGAAAGAGAGTTAGGGCTCTGTAAACATTTGTTGAACAAATCAATGAATGGGTTTTCACTCTAAAGAGCTAATGAATCATGGATTGTTGACCTAACATCAGGGCTTGAACATAACAGGAAGTAAAGGTAGACTGGACAGTGAATGCATTAAATTTAAGAAATAAATAGTGCAACAGGCTTTGGAACTTGATTTTGAAAGACAGTTGAATGGTATGCCATCACAATCATTCACTTTCTCCATAATTCTGTGTTTTTATGTCTCCCATACTTGCATATATACACACAGAACATGCCATATATATATATACACATACCCTCCATTTCCCTTGTTGTGATTTGGAATCAACATTGTCTACACACAGTGCATTCTGTGGTTAGAATAATGTAGGTTGAGTACTGTGTCAGAAAATGTCACTTTCAGAACCACTTTGCTTCTCTGAATATATTGTCTTCTCATTGTTACACTGCATTCATACCTTCTTATTTCAGTAATAATCATTGAACTCATTTCACAAATTTTCTTGTGGAACAAAACCCTTCATTCTTTCTGGTTTGGGTTTAAATGTTGTTTATTTTCATAGTTCAGAAGAAATAAAATAAGCCCCAGAACCCCTAAAGTCATGAAAATAATTAAGGGCAATAGTAAAACTTTTCAAAGTTCCAAAACTTGAATACTTTATAATTTTGTAAATATCTTCAAGGCTTATATGAACCAAAGGACAGAATTTTTCACATAAAGTAGCTTTCTATGAGGACTTCCTCATATTGTGACCCCCATTTGACATTTCTAGGATTCGAGTCCAATTACTGTGATACAAAGAAAAATAGTGTGAGCAACTGTACTGGTTTGCCCAAGACTACCAGTTTAGCAATTAAAATTTAAGACTGTTGGTCTTCCTACCTAGAACATAATCTCTTTCCCTGGCAGCAGAATCAGAAGCACTGCCTAAGCCTGGGCTTGGGCAGCAAGAATCAAGAACGAAACGAGATATAATGTTCCACCTTTTGAGAGAAGTCTTTCCCACAAAGCCTCCTAAATGACAAAGACTAAACCTTTTATTTCCAAAAAATCTCTGACCACCTCCAAAATAGTCAACAGGCAGAGAAAGGGGTAAGGAAAAAATATTTTGTAAAAACATTTCAAAATGATACATTTAAACTTTCAAAATAGCAAAACTTTCAAAGTAGTGCTACATAGTACTTCCAATAAAGAAGGAATAGGGTATATTTGCATTCATTAATCCTGCTGGAAGACATTGAGCAACAAGTATCAACAGATTTAAAAGTGTTCTTACCCACTGAACCAATAATTCCATCTTTTGGATTGATCCTAAGGGGGTAAAGCCAGACATGCATGAAATGGTGCCAAAGAGTGAAAACAGTATACACAGTATGATTTGTTTGGGGGAGATAAATATCCTGGAGAGATAGATTTCACTGAGATGTCTGCAGCGGTCATTACTGGTTGATGACATTATGGATAACTTTCATTCTGTCCTTTAAGCTTTTCTGCAGTTTCACAATTTTATGCAAACAACATCTATCATTTTTGTTTTAAAAAGTTGTTGTAAATGTCTGCCAAATAGTCACCACAAAAAAAACAAGACCACTAAAACAGCTATGAAATCCTTGAGTAGTCTTTTTATCTTAAGAATCTACTAATAACTGTCAATTATTGGGCACCTAATGAAAATTTAACGAGAGCCAACCACCATGCTTGAAGCATGGTATAGTAATCTATATTATTTTCTAATTGATATACACATACGGAAGGAACATTCACCCAGGCTGGTAGGAGAGGTGGAGATGGGCAGCCAGGGCAGAGAGGGTGCATGACAAGGCAGTGGCTGTTGGTCTGGAATAGCCTACATTCATGTGCAGATAAGCCAGGAGGAACAACTGGGGAGCAAGAAAGACCACACAACCCAGGGTTCCAGTACAGGGAAATAAAGCCTCAAAACCTCTGGTTGTAAAAATCTATGGGGGTTTTGGTGACTGGAGAAACTCCTAGTCTCATAAGAGAGTTTGTTGGAGGCCCACATGATCCTAGGAGGCACACAAAGCCGGCCCACCTGGGAAACAGCCCTTGAAAGGGCACAATCCATTTGTGGGAAGCAAGACAACTGACCGAAAATGGGGTCAGAGCTGAGCAAGGTAGCAAGTGGCGTTGTTCCCTCTCTAATCCCTCCCTGACATAGAGTGCCACAACCTACTCTGGCCAATACCTAAGGCTCCGCCCCTTACAACATAACAGAAACACTAAGACAAAGAAATATGACCCAAACAAAAGAACAGATCAAAAGTCCAGAAAGAGAACTAAAAGAACTGAGAGATAGACAACCTATTAGATGCAGAGTTCAAAACACTGGTAATCAGGATGCCCAGAGAAATGATTGAGTATGGTCCCAAAATAAAGGAAGAAATGAAGATTATACAAACTGAAGTAAAGAAAAAATATATACAGGAACCAACAGTGAAAGCGAAGAAACTGGGACTCAAATCAATGAGTCTGAACAAAAGGAAGAAAAAAGCATCCAACTGGAATAGAATGAAGAAAAGATGAGGAGCGGCTGAGGAACCTCTGGGGCAACTTTAAGTGTTTCAACATCTGAAGCATAAGGGTGCCAGAAGAGAAAGAGGAAGAGCAAGAAATTGAAAACTCATTTGAACAAATAATGAAGGAAAACTTCCCCAATCTGGCAAAGGAACTAAACATGCAAGTCCAGGAAGTTCAGGGAGTCCCAAAGAAGTTGGATCCAAAAAGAAACACACCAAGGCACATCGTAATTAAATTACCCAAGATTAAAGATTAGGAGAGAATCTTAGAAGCAGCAAGAGAAAAGGAGAGTTGCTTACAAAGGAGTTCCCATCAGACTATCAGCTGATTTCTCCAAAGAAACCTTATGGGCAAGAAGGAGCTGGAAAGAAGTATTCAAAGTCATGAAAAGCAAGGACCTACATCCAAGAGTACCCTATGTAGCAAAGCTACCATTTAGAATGGAAGGGAAGATAAAGTGCTCCCCAGATAAGGTAAAATTAAAGGAGTTCATCGGCACCCAGCCCTTATTATATGAAATGTTAAAGGGACTTATCTAAGAAAAATAATAAAATCAAACTATGAACAGTAAAATGACAACAAACTCACAACTGTCAAAAACAGAACCTAAAACCCAAAAACAAAAACTAAGCAAACAACTAGAACAGGAACAGAATCACAGAAATGGAGATCACATGGAGGGTTATCAATGGGGAGGCAGGGGGGGAGAATGAGGAGGAAAAGGTACAGGGAATGAGAAGCATAATTGGTAGGTACAAAATAGACAGGGGGAGGTTAAGAATAGTATAGGAGATGAAGAAGCCAAATAACTTATATTTATGACCCATGGACATGAACTAAGGGGAGAGAGGAATGCTAATTAGAGTGGGGGTGCAATCAAGGTGGAAGGGGATAAAGGGGAGGAAAAAATGAGACAACTGTAATAGCATAATCAATAAAATATATTTAAAGTATGCATGCATGATGCTCTGAAATATATATGCATATATGCATGCACACACATATACATATATGTATATAGTACATGCATATACTGTATATAAGTCAGCAAATTACCCCTATAAAGGTCCATATAGTAAATATTTTCAATTTTGCAGGCTGTATGGTCTCTGTCACAACTATTCAACACTACTCTTTTTAGCAAAAAAACAATTACAGAAAATATGTAAACAAATGGACATGGCTGTATGCTGTTGAAACTTTATTTATAAAACACGAGTCCATAGTTTGTAAACCCCTACCATATACCAAATAAAACTCAATGTAGTACTGGACACAACCAAAAAGTTATACCCTGAGGTAAGATTGTTATAGAACAAAATTCCTTAAATATCCAATATCACATTGAAATTTAATTGGATAGACTTTTACAGTTTAACTTCCTCATATTATTTTCCCTTTCAGAGAACCCTTTTTTTTTTGGACTGCATGTACTCATGTCATATGACCGTACCCTGGCATTTGTTAATACCCACCCTGACCAGGGGTCAACAGGTCAAGTGCAAAACTTCAGAAATCAAGAGTTAGCTGCTTTTCATTCACTCCTTACATTTATGTGTCTCAGTTTCTTAGTTGCTACTTGATTTCTGAAACATAGCTTCCAAGAACACATTGTGCTAAGCTGCCATAAACCATCAAAATATTCCTTTTGCACAATCTAAATCTAATCATCCAGAGGGTAAGGAAGCTTTCACTGCAAAACATCTATTTTATTTATTTTATTTTTAAAATTCAAACTTATCCTTTGGCTATTGTAAATTGTGCTGCTATGAACATTGGGGTATGTATGTTCCTTTGAATTGGTGTTTCAGGATTCTTAGGGTGTAATCCAAGCAGAGGAATTGCTGGTCAGAGCTGACAGTTCCATTTCTAGTTTTCTGAGGAAATTCCATACTGTTTTCCACAGTGGCTGCACCAGTCTGCATTCCCACCAACAGTGTACTAGGGTTCCCTTTTCTCCACAACCTGACCAGCACTTGCTGTTTGTTGATTTGTTAGTGATGGTCATTCTGACTGGTGTGAAGTGGCATCTCATTGTGGTTTTAGCTTACATCTTTCTGATGGATAGTGATGCTGAGCATCCTTTCATAGGTCTCTGGGCGCTGTGTAGGTCCTCCTTGGAGAAGTATCTGTTCAGGTCTTTTGCCCATTTCTTAATTGAGTTGTTTGTCTTCCTAGAGTGGAGTCCTGTGAGTTATTCGTATATTTTTGGCACCAAACTCTTGTCAGATGTTTCATTAGCAAATATATTTTTCCATACAGTTGGTTCCCTTTTCATTTTGCTGATGTTTTCTTTAGCCGTGCAGAAGCTTTTTAATCTGATGACATCCCATTTCTTTATTCTTTC
>PVJD01019979.1:0-10510 GCA_004026545.1 Mormoops blainvillei
GACCCTCACCAGGACATAGGCCTCACGGAGGGACGTCTTAGGATGAGGGTCCTGAGACAAAGAGTCGGGGGGCCAGCCTCCCTAATGAACACGGACAGGACACTAATGTGAGCTAAACAAGTCGGGCAGAGGGACGTAACAGAGCCTCCTTCCCCCCGTGTCGTTACTCACTGAGGAGGGAGGTGGGTGGGGGGTGCACCCCGGCTGCCGGTAGGCGCCTGCCCCGGGTTTGAATGACGGAGCCGCCCCATGCCAGGCTCGAGGTCAGAACTTCCACGTCGACCCCTGGACAGGTTGGGGACCGAGGTGTATTTCCCAGGCAATGAAAGGCCCCGTGGGGGACGCGCAAACACGACAGACGGCACCTGCTTCTACAAAGCACAGGAGTTAAAGTTTTAAAATGTTCACAAAGAAGAGTCAGGATCGGACAGGGTCCGCGGGACGACGCGCCACTTCTAGAGCCACTGGGAAACCTTCTGGGACGTTTACACCGGTGCTTAATCTCGGCCCTCGCTGGGGAGTCTGTCTTTCCGAACAGTCCTGTTCACTCCTTAAGGGAACCAGTCACTGTTTTAATTTTCTGAAGAATAATAGCTATTGTTTTTGGCCCAGAGGCTCCATTGGTTGGAGCTTTGCCGGCTGCACCCAAAGGTGGTGGATTCAGTCCCCGGTTGGGGGCACCTACGGGACCCAGCGAGTCGGTGTTTCTCACACCGATATTACCCACCCCCGCAACCTCCACCTCCCTTTATCTCTTTCCCTTTCTTCCTCTCTCTTTCAAATCAATGAACATATCCTCAGGTGATGATTTTTTTAAAAAAGAATAACTACATTATTGTGCGTCTGTATTAAAGGAAATGTCACCACACACCCAGAAAAAAAAAGAATCTGCCATTTTCAAAAAGGGCTCCATTCCCAGTGCCATGTGGCCACCGCCTCACCTCATTCCAAACCGTTCCTATCCACCCCTCCTCTCTCGACAGCCCCCCCACCCGCCCCACCCCAAGAACCAGGAAAGGGCAGCGCGGCTTCAAGCACTTCCATAAAGACGTGGGAGGGAAGCGTTAACCCCTCCTCCCTTCCCTCTCTCCTTCTCTGTTTGCGGTGGGCTCTTTTGTGGAAACCGGAAAGCTGCCTACACAAATGTCACTGGGACCGCAGGGAGCCCCGGGCTCTTCAAAGCTGAAGAATACTCTATTATTTAACGCCGCTCCAAGATAATCTTTTCAGTTGCCGTTTCTCGTGAGAATCCTGAAAGCTGGCTCTGAAAAGGGGGGCGGGGGTGGGCAGCGGCCTTTAGGCAGGAGGCCATCAGTTAGGGAAGTGGTGTCTGCTTTCATCCTCCGGTCCCCCGATCGGGCGGGCCTGATATCACAGCAACACGCACAGGGTCCGGCTGGCGCAACACGCACGGGGTCCGGCTGGGAGCTGGGGGGGCAGCCTCTCTCTCCTGGGGAGGACCACACCTGTGAATCCAACAGGGAGATTCAAAGAGCTTCTCCCCCAAATCAGTTTTGGGGTCATGGGTTTCGGCTGGGTGACCAATATAACAAAAATGATTTTATGATCTCACTTATAAGTGGACTCTAGTGAACAAAATAAAGTACAGAGCAAAATAGAATGAGAGGCATCAGAACCTGGGACAGAGGGAGAGCTGTCAGGGGTGGGGGGATGGGGACCGACTGAAAGAAGGCGAAAGGGTTAGGGGAGGAAGGTAAGTGCATCATGACCCAGGCACAGGGACCCCCGGGGCGCAGCGACCGCTTTGGGGGATGCGCTTTAGCGGGGGCGGCTGTGGTGGAGGAGGGCAAGGGCGGAAAAGTCGGGACAACTGTAAGAGCATAATCAATAAACTACTTTTTAAAAAACCTTGGTGAGGGAAATGAAGCTGTTGGGAACGCAATCCTGTCTGTCCAGGGATCCACTTCAATGGGTGAGAAGGTTCCTGACGAATTCAGGCAAATTGGCTTCACAGTGTGGCCATCGTCCTCGAGATGCCCCCCTTCCCGGGGTCTGGGGGACAGGCAGCCCCCTGCACAGGCAGGAAAGGACTGATCCTTGATGGTCCGCCGTGAGAGACGGGGTCACCTGCCAGTGGGACAGGGAGACCCAAGGGGCATCTCGTGGCAGCGTGAAGAATCTGAGAAGGTTGCACCCCGAAGACATGGTGTCTCCAGCAAATCTAAAAAGAGTAACCAGAAGACACCCAGATGCAAGCTTTGAGAGAACATTCTAGAAAAAGGAAGATTTCCTCACATTCCCCCCCACCCCCCCGCCCGGGCCCCCAGGCATTTGGAACCACAGGGCCACCGGCCCACAGGCCGAGGCGCGCGGATTCTGGGAGCTTTTCCGGGGAGAGCGACCAATGTAGCCAGGCAGGTAGGTAATCAGGCCCACGCACCAAAGCCCCCCGCGGGGGACACAAAGTGTGTGACTCACTGCTGGCCAGGCGGGGCCGCAACCCCCGGGCGTGGGGCACACGCACCCCAGGCAGACACGGTGTTTCCAACCACTGGCCTTACACTGACTAGAAAGGAAATAAGCCAACAGCATGGACAGAGGCCCAAAATGCAGTTAAGGGGAAAGAAAGGTCTTTGCTCCCCAGGAACCCCTGCAAGTTCTATTTCAAATGCAGGTGCCTGCGCCCTCCTGCAGGGGGCGTGAAACGCCCGGAGAGGAAGGAAGGGCAGCAGTGGTGCCCACGAATGAATGTTAAATTCTGAGCGCCGAGGACGGAGCAGCACGGGGATAAAGACCGGGGAGAAAAAAATGCACCGAAACCAGGGGCGGGAGAGAAGACCTCCACCTGCACGCTACAGTCTTCCAGGCGGCCCCTGCAGAGGACCCCCCTCATGACCTGTCGCCGCGCTGTACATCCTCGACCCAGCGCCGCGCGCCGTGCGGAGAGACGCCCACGGGTATCGGGGGCCCTTAAAGCGAGCGGCGTAGACGCGGGAAGGACGGACCCCAGGGGGCGGAGCTTCGTGACAACCTGCGTGGACCCCGACCGCACTTTCTTCAGCGAAATACGTCAGACAGCAGATTCGAGGAACCGCAACATTTCGCCCCAACAGGAGTATAACGCAAAAAGCAACAAACGAACAAAGAAAAGAAACAGACTTTTGATACCAAGAACAGAACGGTGGGGAGGAGTGGCGAAGCGGTTGCGGGTATGACAAAGGAGGGAAAGGGGGTCAAATATTTGGTGACAGAGGAAACTAGACTTTGGGTGGGGACCATGCAATGAAAGAGAGAAAGGATGTGTCAGAGCCTCGTTCGCCGGAAATTTGTATAATGCTGTTAACCACCCTGAGCCTCCGTATGCTTACATTTTTTTAAAAAAGTAGCAAGTCCGCACTCCAGAGCTGGCTGTTACAAGTTATCCATGTGAACTGTTCCCCTAAGTATCAAAATGAGAATTAACAACGAGTTTCCCTGGGTGAAAAGAAAGACGGACTGATCAGGAGCGTTTCACACGTGCTGACTCCTGCGCGTCGGGTTTTAAGAAAGAGAGGAAACGGTGGGTCAGTGGCTCCCCCTTCCAGCCCCACTCTGCAGGTAGGAAGGGCGGGACCCCAACCCCGAAAAGTCCTGTTGGTATTTACTCGATTTTGTTTAGTGGCTTCAATACTTAGTGCTCAGCAGATCGCAGAGCCGCAGGTGGGGCTGGGGAGGCTCTCCTCCCACTGAGCGCAGAGGATGAAGGCGCCTGCCTTGTGTAGATCCTTTCGGGCGAGCTGGACGTTTCCTTCTCTGGCACGGGGATGCCCTCCACCCCACCAGGTTCCACTTAGAATCTGAGGATGGGTGTGTAGGCAAACTGACTGGACACGGGTGTTCCGGGGCCCGTACGCAGATGTCCCCAGCAGCATTGTTCACTGAAGGCGGACACGCGTGACGTGCCCGTCTTCAGGTGAGCAGGTAAAGAAAACCAGTCCCTCCTCACGGCGAACTCTCACTCGCTCGTGAAGAGGGAGTGAGGTAGTGACACGTCATGCCCCGGCGATTGAACTGGACAACGCGGTGCTCAAGGAAAGAAGACAGACGCAGATGACCACATGTGGTGTGATTCTCTTCACACGACTCGTCCAGGAGAGACAAATCCATAGGCGCGAAAAGTGGGTTAGTATTTGCTAGAGTCTGGGGGACGAGAGAGGGCGTGCGGCTGTCTAATGGATACAGGATCTAGCGCGGGGGTGACAAAACTGTCACAGGAGTAGACAGAGGGGCCGTCGTACAGCGTTGTGACTATACCACCTGACACTGAATGTCATAATTCAGTGGTTAATTGTATAATTTGTGCAATCCACCTTTACGTAAAAAGCAAAAATGACAAAGAGCTTAGGCGTGGCCAGGTGGCTCAGTTGGTTGGACGTTGTCCCAGGCACCAAAAGGCTGTGGGTTACATTTCCGGTCCGAGTACAAGCCAGCTTGCCGGCTCGATCCCCAGCCGGGGTTGGACACAGGAGGAAACTGCTTGACGTTTCTCTCTCACGTCGATGCTTCTCTCTCTCTCTCTCTCCCCTTTCCTCTCTCTCTAAAATCCATAAACACGTCCCTGGGCAAGGAGTCAAACAATAAAAAAATAAATCATACATTTTAAAAAGAGTCGAATCCACCCAAGAATGAGAAACTGACATCAAAAGTCTCTAAAAATTCTCTCTGGTTCCAAATATCTGTGGTGATGTCAAGTTACACCAGGGTCCACTTATCTAAGTTCACGTCTTCAACTTAAAAAAAAAAAATTTTTTTTTTTTTTTTTTAATGAAAGCGGTAAGCTGAAAACTGCGGTGCCCTGGAGGGACTGAAATAGGATGTGCTGGTTGTGTGGGGGCAGCCTGGCTACACGAGAGGACTCCTGTCCCCAGAGTTGGAAATGCAGACCGTTGGGGGTGGCCTCCAACCTGCTGACTCAGGAGGCGGCCCGGGAACGAGTTTCGCCAGGGACAGCGGGTTCAGTCAACGTGGACAAGTGCTGGTTTGTCATTTCTGGGGAGGACGCAGTGGAATTCTGGTCACACAGACCATGCATGTATCATTTCGTAATTATTCGGTGTTCTGATTTAACTCACTACCTCCTTCTGTCATTGTCTGATGAATTTTTAGGATGTAAACAGGCTCTTTTTGAGGACATATGTTCCTAAATGAATACATAAACTCCTTCATCAGCATTAAGGCAAACCCAATGAGAGTGATTTACAGTAAAACGCTGGGTACCTCTCATAACAAATGGATGTGTTCTTCATGGCAGAGATATCCTCAACCCCTCAGAACTATAAATTTAGCTTACGACATACAAACAAATCAACAGACTGTATCCTGAGGTCCAGAGTAAGCCTTTTTTTTTTATCCTATGTTAATTCATCTTCCCCTTCGATGATTCAAAATAATCTGTTTAATTCTGAGAAAGAGGCATTCGAATTTAGTTTGACATGATCTCTCCAATCATTAACTAATTTAATTTCTTGTTCGTTTTCCCTCCGCGTTCTGAGAAATGGTCTTTAATGTCCACTTGGGAAGGAAAGCAGTGAATAAGCTTTACATTCCTTAGTATTAGGCTCACATGATAGCACCAAAACCAAGCATTGGCTCCATCTTTAGGGCTGAAGACTGCATTTTGGCAAGCTAACCAGTGGTTGTGTCAATCATCGGAATGATATGCAAAATCTTTTCTTATATGCTTTGCAATCAACCGTGAAGAGACTATTGTGAGACATAATGTCTCAGCCAACCCACCTGGGTGAGAATGTTCCCAGGAGCACCGACCGGAGTGACGAAATATTGGCCATAACCCACTCATCGACCCCATAAAAAACTCAGTATGGAATGTGTTGGTTCATAGATTCAACGTAACACCCGAAAGAAAGTAAAGCCATTAAAAACAGAAAATTCAGGAGAGGGTTTGCTCCGCTAGGAAAACAGAAGCTAATGAAAATCGAGAAGCCAAATATTAAAAAACCAAAAACAAAACCCTGTCTATTCTTTAAAAACAGTGATTGCTTTGTGGATTTGTTGATACATTTTACAAAATTGTTCTTGTATATCCTGTCTGTGCAATTTTAAAATGTCTAACAAACCAAAAAATAATGAATCTATAGTAACTGGATATCCAACACACAGACCCAAAATGATCCCTTTGAACATATTTATGAAATGTGGCCATGCACCAGAACCTAAGGGTCACGTTGTTGCATTTAGAATAATAACAGACAAATTCTCTCTCTGATTGCAATGCAATTAAGGGAGATATCAGTGAGGGGGAAAAAAGAGATCGTTTCTTTCAGAACAGATTTAAAAATGTGTATTTGGAAAAACAAAATAAGCAATGCTAATTAATTCAACGGCGTGCAAAGAAAGTCAGCCACTCATTCCTGCTGAACCCATGACCTCAGAATTAAGTTACCCGAAACAATGCATCATCGTATTTGCTCATCATTGTTCGAGTGGCCAACGGCTTAGGCAGGTCGGGTTGGGTTCAGCCGGGTGGCTCTCTCGCCACCCCACCTGGTCCCTCAGGAGCCTGCCACCATCTCCCGGCTCCAGGAGGACACAGCCGTTGGCCCCTGCAGGAGGTCAGTCCAGCATCATTCCCAGGTGGTCTCAGGTTCCACGAGGACACAGGAAGGAGTCCCAAGGCCCCTTAAGGCATCGGCCCAGGGCTCCCCGCTTGCTGCCTGTAGAACAATCTTTGGGTCAAAGGCAGCCACAGGGCACGGCCGGATTTGGGGGGTGATGAGACAGAAGCCCCTCTCCATGGAAGACGCAACAACATCCCACTCCCCGGACGGGGTGGGCCCACGGGGTGGGAGGGAATCCGGGACAGTGTTTGGGGATCCACTCAGTGGAATACCAGTTTAATGAATACGAATTTACACAGTGAGGAGGATGCTTGGTTAACAGAGGAACATGGAGGTAGGTGTGCATATGCATTATAGCTCAATTAGAGAGAGAGAGAGAGAGAGAGAGAGAGAGCGATGTGGCTGGGTAGAGAGGAGGGCGTTAGATGACAGAGAGAGAGAGATGGACAGAGATAGAGAGAGAGAGAGATAAATCGATAAGGCGGGGTAAATAGGTAGGTATAGAGATGATAGAAAAAATGTATAGACAAATAGATAATCATGAAGAGATCTCCCGAAGGATATATACATATAAACCTTTAATTCATTTTATTTTTTAAATAACTACAAAGTTCCTCCCCAGACGTCAGTGGAGGAACAGCCCAGGGAGCCCTCCCACTAAGCCGAAAAGAAACCACGACCCATCAGGACAAAAGTTCATGAGCTCGAAAAGAAACCCATCAGAGGGGGAAGCCAACACAGCCTCCGATACCTACGAGGAACTTCTTCCCTCCTCATCACGCAGAAGTGATGCAGGCAAATCTTCAGCTTCGCCAGGGGCGTCGTTAGCCACGCGGGAGGGGGGCCGCACAGGCTGGTGTGCGCCGAGCTGGGCGGGAGCTCGGGGGGAGGTCTGGGTGGGCTGAAGCCACCCAACCTTCCATCGCCACTTATGGGGGTGCCTGAGACCCCCTCAGGAGGCTGAGCGAGGCAGGACCGAAAACCCCCCTTGCGTTAACAAAAAGGAGAGGGACCTTCCTCTGCAAACGGGACTTGTGACAACTTGGTTATGGTCCCCTCCCATAGAGGTCCCGTCGTTGCAACAGCGGTTATTTGAGATAAAAACCTTTAGTGATCAGTATTTGCAGCCAACGACGAAGTCCGTTTGCCACAGAGCAGCCTACAAGGGGTCTTCGGGGCAGACGAAATCACATTTTAAAGCACCTACTACGTGGGAAGCCGATTAGGCGAAACGATCCCCTTTAATTCTGCCCGTCAGCAGGAAAGCGCCCTCTGATGACCTGCAGCATTTCAGCCGTGGTGAAAATGCGTACAATTCAACGCTAAATGCCACGCCTGCAGGAAAAGGGCGGCGTATCTCTAATAAAGAAAGTATCTCTGGAGAAGGGGTGCCACTGAGTCACAGCGGGAAAACTCAAAACCTTCGAGTGCGGTGTTCTTGGAGAGAGAACTTAGCGTGTTTATGTCAACGGGACGTCCAAGCTCTTCCTTTTTGTTTAAAAACCGCTTTCTCTCAAGACAGGCATAGATGTAGGAATATTTTTAAATAATTTGTCGAAGATCCAAGCATTTTCTGTACTTATTGTTGCCACCAGGATGCTGTATATCACAATTAACCCTCCCATCCGGAAAGGTGCAGAGTCATTTTGAGTTTATTTGATTTTTTCAAAGTTCATTATGTTTTTTTAGTTTTTATTTATTTTTACTGTTTTATTTTTTTTTTCAATTGCAATTAACATTCGATAACATTTCATGGGAGTTTTTAACGTACAGCATGCTGGTTAGACATTTACATAACTTACAAAGTGTCCCCCCAGTATTTCCAGCCGCCACCTGGCCCCATACCTCGCTGTCACACTATTATTGAATATATTCCCTGTGCTGGGTTTTCCATCCCTGTCCCTCTTCTGTGACTACAGTCTGTGCTTCTCAGCCCCCTCGCCTGTCTCACCGGGTCCCCCGACCGCTGCCACTCTGGCAACCATCACTCCGTTCTGTGTCTGTGGCTCTGTTTCTGTATTTTGCACGTTATTCCACTGTTTACATAATTTTTCCCAATTTATCTTTGTAGATATTTTTACTGATCTCCCGAATGAGACAGAATATTTTAGGTCTCTGTAGAACAGGAAATACTCTGGAGAAATAATCTTGACCCACAAAGAAAGAGAGCTGCTTGTGATCAAATTATTATATTGAGCATTTATTGTTGGACCCCAATAATGTCATGTGAGTCATAAATACGGTAATATGTAGAAATCTAGTCACATTCGTGTTTAGTAAGATATCATTCTAATGTAAACCAAAACTCTGGGGTAGAGATCAGAGGAAAAAGAGCCAAAATATTTTTCTGTTTCGTGCTTAAATTGACATTTGTTCTCATTAGCAAAGCTTTTTGGTTTGTTTGTTTTTTGGGTTTTTGTTTTTTGTTGTTGTTGTTTTTGTTTTGTTTTTTGCCATCTGTACTTTCCCTTGAGGATACATTGGGTCACTCCCAGGAATTTTTTTTTGAGTATATGAGGTCAAAAGTCCATGGACTATGAGGAAAGCTCGGAGATACCGCAAACATCCGACAGTGACTGGCCGGCCCCCACCTCAGAAGGAACAGCCATTCCTAAGTCTCCGCCGTGCTGAGCCTTGAAATCCCATGCAGACACCCCCCATCCTTGCTTCTGTCCTCGATCCTTTCAAAGCCTAAAGTTAAATTCTTTGCCCAACGTGTCAGAACCAAAGACTCTTCGATGCAGGGATTGGTCCCTACCTCACCGGGAAGGCTGCCTCCTTGTTACGGCAACAACGACGAGGTGATCGGACACTAGGAAGAATCCCAGGAGATCAGTGAAGGGAGACCAAGGGGTCACACGCCTGAGATATGAAGACCCGCAAAGGAATGGAACTGAAACCAGCGCACTGGACAAGGCCGCCAAGAGCCGAGTGTCCCTAAAACATCTGCATTTTCCTGACCTGGCA
This sequence comes from Mormoops blainvillei, assembly GCA_004026545.1. Taxonomy (NCBI): domain Eukaryota; kingdom Metazoa; phylum Chordata; class Mammalia; order Chiroptera; family Mormoopidae; genus Mormoops; species Mormoops blainvillei. Next base: position 9,546 of record PVJD01019979.1, read on the forward strand.
CAGACTGTCTGCCTGACAGGAATCAGCTCCCCTATGCCCGCAGCGAGGCCTTTCCCGCCGCGCTGCCCATTTGTCTTCATTTCTACCTTCAAAAGTACATTAACGGAGCAGACGCACCCATAGCGTGCACAATAGCTTCACGGGGGCATGAATAGAAAAACCACCATGTCTCATTTAATGAGCAACAAAATTAAAATTCAGCGACGCCGCCCCAAAAAGCCCAACTGTTTCTCACGTGCAGTGTTCAAGTTCCATTTTTTGAAAAAAAAAAAATCCGACACAATTCCCTCTCTGTCCAACGTAACAGTCGGGAGGCCTCCCCTCACTGACCGCAGTCAGACGGCCACGCTGGCTCCGCCTGCCTCCCCGTCCACACAAAGTCTTACAGCGCAAAGTGGTACCGAAAATCTGAAACGTGGTGCCGAGGGCTGTGGAAAACACTGTGGGAAATGGGGAGGGTGGTAACTGGAATGTCGTGTTCGGGCTCTCCACAGAGCAGAGCCAATAGCAAATCTGTATCTATTGTCTAACTATCTATCTACCAACATGTTACAACCACATTGCTAGATCAAAATAGGGCCAAGTTTCTTCCATGGGTGATCAGGAGAGGGACAAACAGAAGAGGCCTTTACGTGTCTTCTTCCCACTGGCAATGTGAGCAATTAGGTAGTGCCCTCTCCCCTGCAGCAAGACCCCCGTGATGGCAAAGAAACAAGCCAGGGAGGGGAGGGCACCTGAAAGGGGGGCAAAGGGTCCACTTTCACAATGTTGTTTGAGGCGTCTCATTCAGAATTCTCTCTGGACCCAGCCAATTTACTTGTCTTTTCGCTTAAGTTCGCAAAAGGCTTTCCGCCTTTTGACAGGAGACCTGATGAATATAGACTGAATTTAAAAAAAAAAAAAAAAGGAGAGAGAAAAATTAATTTGATCGCATACTGTAAAATAAAGCGTTCTACACAGGAAAA
>PVJD01019980.1:0-10503 GCA_004026545.1 Mormoops blainvillei
TATAAGAATCATCCCATTTAGGACCCTGCACATTCTGAACCCTGATATCCAGAATCTTGTCGTCCTTTCTGGAATTTGATACATTCTAGTATCCTATCCTTAAGAATTCTGTGCATGAACTCATTTACAAGCCTGTTCATTCTAGATTGCTGAATTCCACAATTCAGTCGATCCTGGAATTCCCTCCATTTTGGAATCCAAACAACATAACATTTAGAATCCTAACCATTCTAGGAAGCTCTCCATTCTGGAAATATAAATACCATCCCATTTAGAACTGAGTCCTTGTGGAATCCTGTATTCTAGAGTCTCTCCATTCTAGACTCCTAACCATTCTAGAATCCTGAATATCATTCCATTTAGAATCCTTTACTTTCTAATATCCTGTCCATTCCATAAAACTGTCCACACTTAAACATTAAGTTGATCCCATGTAGAGTCCTGTCCGCTCTGTAATTTGGAATTATTGGCCTCTGTCTATTATACAATAGTGTCCACTATAGAATCCTGAATTCCAAAATCTTTCCCATGCAAGAATTCTATCCATTACAGGACACTGAACGCCATTCAACTTAGAGCCTATCCACTCTAGAAGCCTGAATTCAATGATTTTACCCATTGTAGAATTTGTGTGTTCTAGAACACTGAACACAATTTCATGTAGAATTGCGTAAATTCAGCAATACTTTCCGTACTTCGTCCTGTCCATTGAATGACTCTGAGCAATATCCCATTTAGAATCATTTCCATTCTAGAATCCTGAACACCATTCCCTTTAAAATTGTGCATATTCAACAATCCTGTCCATATTTAATACTGTCTCCACTAGGAAAATGAACACCATCACATTTAGAAACGCACCCGTTCCGTAATCCCGAATTATAACCTTACTGTGATAGAATTCTGTGCTGGAATTTCTTTAGAATAACAGTCAGCCTAGTATCTGCCCATTCCTGGATCTGGAACCACATTCCATTTAATATCCAGCCCATTCAAGGAATCTGAGTTCCAGAATCCTGTCCATGCTAGAGTTCTATCCAATCTAGAACCCAGACAAAACCCAATTTAAAATCTATCAAATCTAAAAGGCTGGATTCTAGGATCGCTTCCATTGTAGAATCTATGCATTCTGGGGTCCCGAACACAATTCCATTTGGAACCGTGTCCGTTCAGGAATCCTGTCCATTCTTAATCCTGTCTTTTCCACAATCTTGAACAAGATTCCATGGAGAATTCTCACCATTACAAGATAATGACTTCCAAAATCCTACCCATGTTAGTATTCCATCTGTTGCAATATCCTGCCCATCACAAAATTCTGAACACCATAATGTTTAGAGTTCTGTCCTTTCAAGGATTGGAATCCTACTACTTTCCATTCTCAAATACTGTATATTCTAGAATCTCATGGACATCTTTCCATTTAAGTCCTGTCCATTCTAAAATCCTGTTCCAGAATAATTCCCATGCTCTAATTCCGCCCGGTGTATAATCCTGAACACCATCCCAACTAAAATCTGTCCATTCTAGAATGCCAAACACCACACCATTTAGAATTGTGTACCTTCAGTTATCCTGTCTATCCTTGAAACCTATCTATTCGAGGTCCAAGAAGGCTCCCCATATAGAATCCTTTCCATTCTAGTATCCTATCAATTTTGTATACTCAGTATCATTCCAAGTAGAATCCTGTCTATGCTATAACCCTGAGTTGCAGAAATCTATTTTAGAACCTTTCCAATTCTACACACAATATCATCCGATTTAGAATCCTGTGTATTCCATAATCCGGAATGATAGGCTTCTCTCCATTATTGATGTGTGTATTCAAGAATCCAGAACACTGCCCCTTTAGAGTCCTCTCAATTTTAGAATCCTGTCTATTCTAGAATCTAATACATTCAATGAACCTGAACACCATTCCATTTAGATTCTGTCTTTTGTAGAATCCTAAAATTTAGTATCATGTCCTTGCTAATGTTCTATCAATACGTGAACACTGGACATCATCCCATCTATAAACTACCTTCCCTAGAAGCCACAATTCTAGGTTTTCCTCCATGACCGTATCCTATGCGGATTCCCCAGTTATACAGTTCCTCTGTTATACAGTTCTGTCCATTATAGAATCCTATCTATTTTATACTCAAAAACACCATCCCATTGAGAGTCTTGTCCATTATAGAATCTGGAATTCCAGAATGTTGTCCATGCTAGAATCCTGTCCATTCTAGGATCCTGGACAACATTCCACTAACAATACTGTCTATTCTAGAATCCTTTCAATTGTAGAATAGTGAACACCACCAGAAATAGAACCCTTTCAATATTAGAATTCTTATTTTTGGAATTTTATCACTCCTTGGATTTTGTGTGGTCTAGGAAAATAAAGACAACACCATGTAGAACTACGTTCAGTCCATATTCCTGAAATATAGACTTCAGTACATTATAGAAATATGACCTTTCTAGAATCCTGAACACTATTTCATTTAGAATCGTGTATGTTGAATAATCTCGGACATTCTAGAATATGCTACAGTTTAGAATGTAGGACCATCCCATTCAGAATGCTTTCTATTGTAGAGTTCAGTAAATAAGAACAGAGAACATGACCCCAGGTAGTTTCCTCTCCGTTATAAAATCCTGAATTCTATCTATTCCTGAAACAAGTCCTTTCTAGAAATATGAACACCATGCCACTTGGAATCCTTTTTATTCCATGTTTCTGAATGGCATGCTTATGTCCACTATATAATTCTGTCCATGTTAGAATCTGGAACGCCATTCCATTTATTATTCTGTCTTTCAAGAATGCGGTCCGTTCTACCATCCTGGCAACAATCATGAACCATCTCAATTAAAATCCTATTCATTCTAGAACCTGGAATTCCAAAGACCTGCCCGTGCTAGAATCTTGAATATCATTCCACTAGGAGGTTAATCCTTTACAGAAATGTGATTTCCAGAATCCCATCCATGCTGGAGTTATATCCACTGTAGAACAATGAAAACTATTCCACTTAAAATCTATCTATGGATCTTGTCCTTCTACAACCCTGAACTCTAGACTCTTTCCATTCTAGAATCCAGTCCATTCTCCCATCATTTCCATTTCTGTATGATGAATATGATACCAATTAGAATCGTGTCCTCAGTAGAAACAGGACTTCCAGAGCCATGCACATTAGGACATAATAGAAGAGTGTCTCTTCTAGATCCAGAACACCATCCCATTTAGAATCATGAACTCTAGACGCTGACCATTCTCAATGTGTATAGATAGCAGATTCTGGAAAAACATCTCATTTAGAATCCTGTTCGTGCTAGAAATTTCTACCTCGAGAAATAGGGAAATCCTTGGATACTGAACAGCATTGCAGTTAGAATAATCAAAACCCTAAAATCAGGAATTCTAGGTTACTGTTTATTTTACAACAATGTCCCCTCTAGAAATAAGAACACACTTTCATCTCTATGAATGTCCTTTATATTTGCGATTGCAAGGATTTCATCAGTTACAGTTGTTTGGTCAGGATAGAGCAGTGAACATCATACGGTTTTGAAGACTGTCCATTCTATAATCCTAAAGTCCAGAATTCTGTCCATGGTAGAATTCTACCCATTTTGGAATCTTGAGGAACTTACCATTTAGCACCCTGTCAAAGTAGAACCCTGGGTGCTAGAATTCTGCACCCTATAGGCTCTTTGGAATAATCACGTGTAAGATCATGTGCACATAGAATCCTGTCTACTCCAGAACCTTGTCCATTCAAGAACACGGATCACCATCTCTTTTAAAATTCTATACGTTCTAGAATCCTTAATTTGAGAATCCTGACAATTCTCAAATTCTGTCCATTCTAGAATCCCGAAATCCATGGAATTTTGAATACTGTCCATTCCATAACCCTGAAATCAAAATTCCACCACAGCCTCTAACTCTATCCATCCCAACAATTCTGAAGAGAATCCACTACAGAATACTGTCGATAGAGAAACCTGTCCATTGCAGATCTTCTCCTTTCTTGAACAGTGGGTCCCATCCCATTTGGAATCTGGTAGATTCTGCAATCCTGAATTCTAGAAAGGTGCCCATTCCAGACTACTGTACATTGTAGATCCAGAACACCCTCCCATTGAGAATCCTGTCCTTTCATGAACCCTGTCCTTTCTATCAATCTGCTGCAACTTCAGAGTACTGAAAACAATCCCAATTATAATCTCGTCAAAAATAGAGCACAGCATTTTAGAGCTTTCTAGATTTCTAGAATTCTGAATTCTGGCCATATAACTATCATGGAATCATCTCCATTGGGGATGCCTGACTAACACCCCATTTACAATCCAGTCCATTCTAGATATCTGAATTCTAGAAATCTGTTCGTGGTTCAATCCTGTCCATTCTAGAATTCTGAACGGTCACCAAATTACAATCCTCTCCATGCTAGAAACCCGAAGCCCAGAGGACTATCTTTGTTCCAATTCTATTTCTACAGGGATCGCAACCGTTCAAAATTCATGAACGTCATTCTATTCAGAACCTACCCATAACTGCACTTGGAATTCCAGAATGCCATACACGTTGGTATCCTCTCAATTTCACAGTTCTGCATAGCATCCCTGTCGAATCCTGTCCATTCCAGAAGCGCGATGAGAGGATCCAACCGATCCTACAATCCACTGTTTCACAATCCAGTCAGTGAATGCTTCAATCTTGAAGGCCAGGATGATCTGCATTTGAGAGCCCTGTCATTTCCATAAGTCGGGGTCCCCGAATTAGGATCATGACATCATCCTCTCCATTCTAAATTCCTGGACACCCTATGGTGGAGAACACTCTCTATCTGGGATCCTCTGCACTCAAGAATCCTCTCACTTTAAAGACACGGGACAGCATGCACTTTAAAAGGCTGCCCTTTCTAGAAACTGAAAACCAGAATCACCTGGCTTATCTCCATTCTCTCCACTCTGGAAACTGAACAATATCCCACTGAGAAATCTGACCATTCGACAATCCTGAACTCAAGAATCACGTCCATTCTGCATCCTCCACTCAGGAATGCTGCTCAACCTGCCAGTCTCTGCATTCTAGAATTCATAACATCATCCTTTTCAGTGTGCCAATCAATTGAGAATCCAAAATTCCAAGATTCTGGCCCTGCTGACCTTCTCTCCATGCTTAAGTCTTGAACTTCTACACTGGGATAATCTTCAACGTGCTCTGATGCTGAATTCTGCAGTCCTGTCTGTTCCAGAGTACTGTCCTTTGTGGAATGAGGAGCACAACACCACTGAAAACTCTGTCCCTTCTAGACCCATCTTCTTTCCGGAAATCTGTCCTCCATATGCTATGAAGACAATCCCAGTTAGAAGAGTGTCAGCCTTTCATTCCTGAATTGAAGAACGTTATTCCGTTCCAGAGCCATGCTCATTCTTGCCACACGAAAACCAACCCATATTTCACCACCTCCATCCTACGATCTTGAACTATAAAATTCCATCTATCAGGGAAATCTGTTCATTCAAGGATCCTGAACACAATCCCATTTAGAACCCTGTTCATTCTAGTGATGCGAATTCTAGAAGTCTGTGCAATATAGACTGGAGCCCACTGTAGAATGCTGAACATCTTCCCCAGTAGAACCTCTCTGTTCTAGAATCCTGAATGCAGCCAGGATATCCTTCTGATAATTCTAGGCGTTCTAGTATCAAACCCGTGCCAGGAACAGGGAAGTCAGCCCAGTTGAAAACGTGTTCATCCTCTAAACCAGAACTTCTAAGCCTGCCCATCCTCAACTTCTCTCCATTCCAGAATTCAGACCAGCACACCCATTGGAACCCTGCACGAGTTCCAACTCTGGACGCCATCTGATTTAGAATCCTGTCCCTTGGAGAAGCCAGATTCCAGGATACACTGGCCGCTGCGATTCTCTCCATCCAGGAACGTCAACCACATCACCTTATTAGGATCCTGCCCATTCTACCGCCCTGATCCGAGAATCATGGGCATTATCTAAGTCCAAAATCTAGAACCCTATCCATCCTGGAATCCACTCCCTTCCAGACTCCAGAACATCATCCCATGAAAGCTCATCCAATCTAGAATACAGGAGTCCAGAATGTTGGCCATCTGTGCTTCTCCCCACTCTATAGTCTTGACACCATGACATCAGGGATGCTGACGAGGCAACAATCCTGAGTTCCAGAACCCTGTCCACTCTGGGATCCTGTCCATTGCCGAATTCTGACTTCTATTCCGTTTAGAGTCAAGACCCCAGGGGAGAAGACTGACGACCAGAAGCACGTGCACAGTAGAGTCCTGTCCATTCTAAAATTCTCTCCATTGTAGAATCCTGAACTGCATGGAATTTGGAATACTGTCCATTTCATAATCCTGGAATCAAAATCCCTCACTTTGCTCTAATTCTATCAATCCTAAATTACTCAGTTGTATTCCATAGAGAATCCTGTCGATAGAGAACACTGTTCATTCCAGACACTTCCCTTTCTTGAACAATGGGCAACATCCCATTTGGCATCTGGTTGATCCTGAAATCCGGAGTTCTAGAAAGGTATCCACTCCAGAATTCCATCCATTGTAGATCCGGAGCACCCTCCCATTCAGAATCCTTTCCTTTCGTAAATCCTGCCCATTCTACGAATCTGCTTCATCTAGAATACTGAAAAAAATCCAGATTATAATCTTGTCAAACATAGAACCCAGAGTTCTAGATCTTGTCCGTTCTACGGCCCCATCCACACTAGAAACATGAACAGCATCCCGTTATAATTCTGTCCGTTCCATCAGCTTCAATTAGGCAGTTATGTAAATGAGAGGCATCTGTCCATTCTAGTCTCCTGACCTCAATCCCTTCTAGAATCCAGTTCAGTCTGGATTCCTGTCTTCTAGAATTTGTCAAATCGAGACTCCACTCCGATCTAGATCCCTGAATTACAGAATTTTGCAGGTACTGGAATTCTTTCCATTCTAGAACCTGAAAGCAATGGCCACTGACAATCCTCTCCTGTCCAAAATCCTGAATTTGAGAATTCTCTCCATGCTACAATTCTCTCAAATCTAGAATCTGCGACACCTTTGCTTGAAAAATCCCGCCACACCAGAATTCTGCATTCTAGAACCTCTCCCTTCTAGAATCCTTTCAATTCTAGAATACTGAAGGAAAACCAATTTGGAATCCATTCCCATGCATAATCCTGAGGTCTTGAATCCTGTCCACTCGATCACTCTGTGAATAAAAGTGCCACTAAACCTCTCCTTCCTGGAATCCTATAATTTCAGCCACCTGAGTGTCAAAATTCTGTAATTCTAAAATCAGAAATTCGAGGAATCAGTCCGTTATACCATTCTGCCCATTCCATGAACCTGAATTCAAGAATCCTCTTCCTACTGGAATTCTGTCCATTGTAGAATGCTCAGTACCATCCCGTTGAGATTCCTACCCATTCTAGAATCCTGTACATCTAGAAATCTGTCAAGTGTAGAACACCAAACACCATTGCCATGTGAATCCGGTCAAGCCCAGAATCATGGCTTCTGGAATTCTCTTCATTTAAGAACGCTGATCCTTCTGAAACCCTCACTTGCGCCACCCCGTCCCTTGGAGGATCAAATGCATTCAACAATACTGAAACACACAGTGCTTTCCTTTATGTGATCCTTTGCATACAGGAATCCAGAAAAATGTCCGATACGATGTGTTTGTTTATGAGGGTGATGAATTGCAGATTCAAATCCCTTCTACTCTATTGACATCGAGATTGGTTCACTCTAGAATCTTGCCCCATCTGTAGTCCCACAGAGCATTCCCTGCAGAATCATGCCCATTAAAGAGTCCTGTCCAGCGTGGATCGCTCTCATTCTATATCAAGATTTCCAGAACCATGGCAACCCTAGAATCTTCTCTATTCCAGAAACCTGAACTTCTGCACTCCATCACACCATACCACTAAGCATCCTGTGCCATGTCGAATCCTGCCCCCTCCCACAACCGGTCACTTCTACAAAACGGAACACGATCCCACTTACAAACCTTCAATTCCACAGTCCTGAGACCGAGAAGGGTTCCCATTCTAGAATCTTCTCCGTTCTTTAGTCATGAACACCATCCCAGTTTTAATCACCTCGATTCCATAATTCTGAACTGCAGAACTCTCTCAAGGAGAGGTATCTGGCCTTTGAAAATCCTACATACCACCCTCCAGAGAATCTAACCTGCTCTCGAGTCCCGAATTATAGGATCCCATCCTTTCCTGTGTCCTGCCAAGGCCAGAAACGTGGGCACCGCGCATCTATGGCCCAGTCCTCTCCATTATTCTCAATGCCACAAATTGGTCTGCTGTAGAATTAGGAACAATCTACCACCCGGGTGACCAGCTACTTTTCCAACCTGTCCACTCTAGAATCCAGAATTCTAGCACTCTGTCCATTCCAGAATCCTGAATTCCAGGATCCTGTCCACTCTACAATTCCGCACAGCCTCCCAAATTCAGTCCTCTCCATGCTCCAAGCCTGAAGTCCAGAATACTTCCCTTGTTCGAACTCTATTCCTTGCCGGATCGAGTCGGTTCAAACTTCCTGAACATAATTCCATTCGGGGTCTGAGGATAATCGCATGCGGAATTCCAGAATGAAGTGCATGCTGGCATTCTCTCCATTTCAGCATTCTGAATACCATCCCAGGCCAATTCCTGTCAATTCCAAATCCTGTCAATTCCAGAATCACGAATGGAAGGATTCCATCCATTCTGCAATTGCCTGTTTCACAATGCAGTCCATTCTTTATCCTGGAAGGCTAGGATTCTCTGCACTCAAGAACCCACTCCTTTCCATACATCCGTGTCCCAGATTCAGGCCCATGCCACAATCCTGTCCGTCCTAATAGCCTGAACGCAGTATGTTAACAGCACTCTACATCTCGTATCCGTCCACTCCAGAGTCCTCCTCCTTCTAAGGCACGGGACATCATGGGATATAGAATGGTGTCCTTTCACGAAAACCCGACCCCAGAACCCCCTGGAGGCTGTAATACTCTCCATTCCGGGTCCTGAACAACATACGGTGGAGGACCCTGTCGTTTTGACAATCTTGATTTCCAGAAACCTGTCCAATCCTTGACAGCCCCATCAGTTGTACACCACAGGTTTCTCCAACTCCATGCCTTCTAGAAATCTCTACACTCCAGAATTATGTTCTGCATCTAAACCAGAATCCTCTGCATTCTGGAATCCTCCATTCCAGAATCCAGTCCATTCACAGATGCTGAATTCAAGAATACACATATCAGATTCCTTCATTTTCTAGTATACTCAACATCACAGCAATTAGAATCTTGCCCATTTCAGAACCCAGACTTCTAAAATTATGTCCATTCCAGAACCAAGAATTATAGAGTTCTGTCACTGTCAGCCCAATTCGTCCTAGAACCCAGGATTTACCACCTCGATCATTTCTAGTATTCTTTCCATTCCAGATAAATGAACTGAATGATATCTGGAATCTTTTCCATTCTGGAATCCTAGATTCCAGAATCCTGTCCATTCTTGGATACTGAATTCTAAAATTCTAGCCACACCGGATTCCAGGCTTTCTGGAATTCTCAACTTCACCCCAATTACAATCCTGCCCGTTTCAGAACCCAGAATACAACAATCCAGTCAAATCTAAAGTCCTGAACACTAGATTGCTGTCACTGTCACCACTGTATTTTCAAGAACCCAACGTTCTCCAACTCTTTCATTCTGAGGAATCTCTCCATTCTCGATGTATGAACGGCATATAAATTTGAATTGTTTCTGATTTGGAATCCTCAATTGCAGCATGCTTTCTAATCTCGACAGCTAAATTTGAGAATTCTACTTATGCCAGATTCCTTCTGTTCCAAGAATTCTCAACATCACACAAGTTAGAATTCTGACGATTTCAGAACCCAGAATTCTGCTATTATGTCCATTCTAGAACTTCAATTTCTAGAGTCCTGTCTCTGACAATGCCATCAATCTAAAACACAGAGTTCACCAACTCTATCACTTCTAGTATTCTTTCCATCGCAAATATATATGAACTGAATGGTATTTGGAATCCTTCCCAGCCTGAAATAATCGATTTCACAATCCTGTCCGTTCTGTGATGCTAAATTCTAGAATTTCATACATGCCAGATTCCAACCCTTCCTAGATTTCTCAACATCACACTAATTAGAATCCTGTTCTTTTCTTAACCCACAATCCTAAAATTCAGTCCAGTCTAGAATCCCGAATACTAGAGTTCTCTTACTGACAGGACTCTACTTTATAGAACCCAGGGTTCTCCAACTCTATACCTCCTAGAAATCTCTCCACTCAGGAATTATGTACTGCATGTAAATGTGAATCCTCTCCATTCTTGAAACCTCAATCCCTGGCCAGATTCCTGCCATTTCTAGAATTCTCAACTTTACCCCAATTAGAAACCTGCCCATTTTAGAATTCAGGATACAAGCC
>PVJD01019981.1:0-10502 GCA_004026545.1 Mormoops blainvillei
CCAGTTCAGTTTTTGTTTCTTGACCAGGAACCCCTTGACCCTGAAAGTCTTGTGAGAAGATTTGGCAAAGAAGAATGGACTGCACGGACCATGATGGCGGAGAAAGAGAGATTCCTCTCTGCCTTCTCTTTCTGGGCTTGAGGATAGGGAGACGAGAAGTCCTGGGCACAATGGAACAGTCCAAGTGACACGAAAGTCAGGGTGACATACTAAATAAACTGCCTTTAAATGGCTTCAGCACCTAGTTAAGGAAAATGGTTGAACAGAGGCTAGCAGGATTGTGGAGGAGGGGAGAGGAGCGGTGACAATAAACTTACCTGATGTCAACCAGGTCCCTGCAGTGTGCTTGACAGAAAGCCAGTATGCTACCGGTCAAGCCTGAAGGAGAACATAAGGGTCATGTTGGCGCTAAGTGGGCAAAAGGTGACCCAGGGTCATACGTATGTCTGTTCCCCTCTTCTTTCTTGAACCTTGTTGAGATGCACCAGAATTTGCAAAGACTGACTTCTTTGAGATGCTCTGGCATCCCCTCGGTCCAACTTCCACCCCCATTATATTCCTGGATCAACAGAATTTAACCGATGTAAGGGGCAGACAGCACCATTGGGAGCAGAAGGGAGGGAAAGGAAGAGAAATTCTTTGCAATCCTCTCCAACGCCAGGGACGCCAGGGACAACTTCATCTTTGAGCAGGATATGGAACACATGGAACTCTCATTCCTTGCAGGTTGGAGTGTAAAATAATACAACTTTAGAAAATAACTCAAGAGAGGTGAAAACATACACATATGTTCATGGCAGCTTCACCCACCATAGCTCCAAAGTGGAAAAAACACAACTGAGCACAAAAAAGAGGAAGGAGAAACAAATTATGGTGTTTGTATGACAGAATGACCCCAGCAGTAAAAAGGAACTGTGACACAGGAAACATTGTGAACCTCAGAGTTGGACAATGAACCTGGGAGGGCACGAAGGCATCTTTTGGGTGCAAGACATGCTCTGGAACTTGACCCGGATGGTGGTCACACAGTTGTTGTACCTACGTAAAAATTCATCCAGCACACTAGGATCTCTGCATTTTACTCTATGTAAACACTATCTCAATAAAGTGCTGTGGAAAAACCCAAAAGCTTCTGGAACCCAGCGTGTCCCAGGGAGACCCAGGGACAGCTAGGGTTCTAGCAAACAAGCAGAGGGCATCACCAGGTGCTTTGGAGGTGAGTCACAGGGAACCCAACCCAAAAAGGAGTGCCCCAGGGCCCTCTGCCCCACCTCTGCAGGGCAGGGCATGCTCAGCCTGACTGAGACACTGGGGAGGCATCTTCCAGATGCAGTGCCAGGACACGGTTGACTTCAGCAGCTTGGTATTATCGCCTTGCGATCACAATGACCCATTCATCAGCTCCAATCTTAAGGAGGAAAGGGGCAGCCCTGGGCAAAGTTCTCTCTCAGGTCTCTGGGATATTCAAAATCCCAGACACAGAACGGAGGGTCTCAGTTCTCTGCACCGTAGATTGAAAGAGCTGTTCAAAATGTGTGCCTGCCACTTCACACCCTTTAGGATGGCCACTGTCAAAAGACCGGAAAATGATAAGTGTTGGTGAGGGTGTGGAGGAAAAGCCCTTCTGTGCTGTTAGTGGGCACGCAAAATGGGTGGGGCCGGGGCTGCTGTGAAAAATGTGGTGTAATGGAGCCCCGGGCAGGGATCAGACTTCCTGCTTTGGTTTGGGAGAGCTCACTCCTCAACAGGCTGTTCTAGTGTTTAGATTTGCATTCCAACCCTTGAGAAGGGGGTCCTGAGGGCCTCCAGGGAGGAGCGAAGGGGGAAGGGGATGGGCCCCTTCCTGTGTCCATTACGCCGCAGATTCTTTATCTGGTTCCTGAGAGCCCCTCTGACCCGGTCCCCTCAGGTGGTCCCACCTTCTCCAGCCTGCCCTGCACAGGTCCTCTGCATGCCCACCTCTCTCCATTCTCCTCCCTTTCCCCTGTTCCTCCCGCGGGCATACTATTTCTTCCCGTCTGTCTGTCCCTTTGGCCCAGACCCAGCCTGACCTCCAATGACCATTTCTTAAGCTCAGCTCTTGAAACAGAATGAGTGTCTTCACTTGAACCAACAGCTCGGTCTTTGGTGCTTTCGGGGTCCTGGGACCTGTCAGGAAGGAGAAGGAGAACTGGGCCTGACCGAACCAGAACTAACTGACCCTCAGAGTTGGATCCAGGACGTCCTTGAGGACCTAGTGTTTCTCCTTGGGTAGGGGACTAGAGGGGCTTGGAATGTGGCACAAGAACAATGAGAAGCTACCTGAAGGATGTCAGTGTTGTCTCCCACTGCATGTGTTGTTCTTTCCAAAGTCACACTTTGAAGAAGGCCAACATTTATAGTGAATGTATAATATATATAATTATATATACATTTATATACATAATGAGGTGGCCACGTTGGTGTGGGTCCCTCCCCTTCACAAACTTGGTCCTTTTCCACTGATCAGAACTCGGGTTATGGGACCTCAGAAGATATGAGGGGAGGGCAGGGAAGATGTCTGTGGGTTTTTGGTACAGTTGATTTTGCTGGGATTTTGAATTCTGTCTGAACACAAAGCCTGTCACGGTCCCAGCAGAGCACAGGAAGTGGGAGTGGGGGATGTGCTGTAATGAAACTGGTTAGTCAATGTTTTCTTAATATTGTTGACAGTATTGTTGACAATTCTGTAAAGTTCTGTTTTATGAATATTTCTGTTCAAGTTATTTCACCTTTGTTTTGAAGTCCTTCCCTTTTAAGGAGAAAATGTGACACTTGTGAAAAAGCTTCTGAGAAACTCCTTCCCTTCACTACCCTTTTCTCTCCCTTTAAATGACAAATGTGGTGATTAAGGTTGTAAATTTTTATTTTTGCTTTGTTTTTAATGAACATGTCTTTCAGAATAGGCTTGTGTGATGATGTTTAAACGGCAAAGACAGACAAACAAACAAACAAACATGATTTTGTGCAATTAACAAAAGGCTCCTGCAAGCAGGGTGAAATGTCTCTTGCTCACACACACACACACACACACACACACACACACACACAAAGAAATAAGAAAAATGTAGTGTAAGTGCCTGATGCTAGCGTTTTTGATTGCAGTGTAAGTGCCCGACATTAAGGCATCCATTTCAAGTATATCTATCTCCAATAAGCATCTTGCCAACCATGTAACAGTTTCTAGCTAAACAGATAAGCATCCAGGATTCTCCCATCCATTAAGTTCCCCTTTAGAAAGCCTTGGATAACCTAGATAACTGACCGAATGAGTGACCCCACTTTCACCTCCCTGCACCCTAATTCCCACCTAGGCACCCTGCCCTTGGACCCCAATAAAAGCAGAACTCCAGGTCCCTGATCTCTCTCTCTCCCTATAACCTTTCTGTGTAGCCAGCGGGGCTTGTCAGTATTAAATCTTGTGTGTCAAAGTTCACCCGATGATTGTTGCTGAGGTGTATCTTGCTATACTGATAAGCACCGCAAGGGCCAGTTCAGTTACAACATTGGCTCCGGTTGGAGAAATGTCTTCGGGGGCTCACCCCAGGTAGAAAGGGCCACGCGAGTGCCGCAGGTCATTTCTAGTGGATACCAGTAGGCAGAGCCCTATGCAACAAAACAGCACGGTAGTTCCTTAAAAAACTAAGCATAGAATTACCAGCATATGATCCAGCAATTCGGCTCCTGGGTATAAACCCTAAATAATTGAGAGCAGAGACTTGAAGATAGATTTGTACACCCATGTTTATAGTAGCATTTATTCACAATAAATAGCTAAGTGCTTGAAACAACCCATCTCCATCAATGGATGATTAGATAAATAAAATGTATATACATGTGCAATTAATCCTTAAAAAGGAAAAAAAATATAGCTCAGCAATATTTATTTTACATGAAACAATTTTCAAAGAATACATTTAAATCTATGCAGTTATTGATTTCTTTGGATTAGAAAAATTGAGAGGCACAATTGAAGTAATCAAATAAATTGCCCTGGCTGGTGTAGCTCAGTGGATTGAACATCCACCTGCAAACCAAAGGGTTGCCGGTTCTTCCCCAGTCAGGGCACATGCCAGGGTTGCGGGCCATATCCCCATTAGGGGGCGTGCGAGAGGCAGCCACACATTGATGTTTCTCTCCCTCTCTTTCTCCCTCCCTTCCCCTCTGTCTAAAAATAATAAAATAAATAAAATCTAAACATCCTGGTAAAATAAATAAATAAGATTGTGAAGAATGGAGATGGGGGCCTAAGATCACTTTTCAGGTTGTTTCTTAGTCACTTACAGGCTCTTAAAGCCTCTTAAAGGTACAAGAGTTTTTACCATGAGGCAGTAGCATACTTCATTTAGTAGGAATACATAAAATATGTACTTTTATACAGAAAGAGTTATTGTACTGTCACTTTCAGTTACTTATAAAAACCTCATTTTAAATTACTACAGGGAGAATGGAGTCGGTCTGGCTCCCTCACCCGGATATCTAGGGAACTGGGACTTAGCAGTGTTTCTATAACTGCTATAACTGCATGCACAGAATGAAGGTGAGTTATATAGCTAGGTCAGATATTGGCACCCTACCAGCTTTGTGTGCACTTAGTATATAAGGGAGTTGGGACTTCCCATGGTGCGACTTGCAGCTTGGGGCGTGCACGGATCGCTCCCCCCACCCCCGCCCCGCCAATAAAAGCATGTCAGGCATCCCCACGGCTCTGTGAATATTCTTCTGGCTGTTTGAATCCCATGTGAATCTGCCTGGTCCTGAATGCTTGCAGAATAGTTGGTGCAGCCAGCAGGATTCATCGCAGTACGGTTTGGAGCCATTGGGACCCCCAGAGAGGGGATTAGAGGGATGGCCTGCCACCAGTATGTGGTATTTGGTGGCAGGGCTCCTTTAGGATTGGGCTCCCTACCAGGACTGGCGCAATGTTAGTGATGCCGACATGGTAGAGGAGGCCCTGGGGGTGGTAGGGGAGATCCTGGAGAAACCAAGCGCCTGCACAGCTGCAGGCACCATGGGCTGGGTGTTTCTTACAGCTTTGTGAGCTGTGACCCAGACTGCACTTTACGATGCAGCGAAGTTATAAGAGCCCCATAAGGGAGGGGAGACTGCGCTTCGCAATGTGGCGAAGGTGCGAGAGCTCCGAGAGGGAGTGGAGGCTTTGGAGGTTCAGGACTATGCCCTGGAGGGTGACCTCAGGACAGAGGAATAGCGGCAGTCCCCCTCCCACATAGTTGCGGGTAATTCAGAGGAGGCGGAGGCGGAAGAACAGCTGAGTTCCCTGCGGCCCACCCAGTAGCGATACAGAAAATGAAATCACAACAGACTATGCAGTGGGGAGAATCCAGCCGGCCCCACCCTGGTGGTTGAGCACACAACATACTGCCCCTATATCAAGGCTGCGCTAGTAGATCTGGAAAAGCAGTTTCAGGAGCTGCCTGGGGAGCCCTTGGTGGCATGGCTCCTCTACCTTTGGGATTTAGGGGTGGATAACATCATGTGCACTGATTGTGAGATGGAAAAGTTGGCTTCCAGTCACCCCTCCCTGCGCCAGTGGCTGCAAAATAGCTAATGCAATGGGAGGGGCAGGGATCTCATTCTCTGTTAGAATAGGTCATGGCTGCAATTCGTTCAGTCTGGGCCGACGCTGGAGATGTGCCAGATACTGTGAGTAAATGGCAGGCTGATGCGGACTTAGTGCAGATCCTACAGGAGTTGGGCGTGCGCCAGGCCATGTTTAATTTTAATACTCATGGCCGTGATCATGAATGCTTTATGGCAGGAATGAGGGACCTGGTACCACAGCACACCCCCTCTGCCTCTTTTGGATCCCACATGGTTATTTCGGCCCCCTGTGTCTGGCGCCATATTAATGATGTCACCACAATGGTGGCCAGCCTGGGAGAGGTGGAGAGTTGGTGGCAGCAGAAAAGAGTTCAGATGGTGTCTCAAGTCCTCTCTGCCTGTCAGGCAAAAAGCAACCTCGTGCATGTGACTAGGACCCAAATGTGGATTCATCTTTTGGGGGCTGGAGTAGATAGAAATAAGATTGATGGGAAGCCAAACCCCTGCTTGTTAGAACTGTGGAAACAGTTGCGAGCTGATCCATGCTTGCTGCGGCCCCAGGAGAAGGAGGCAAAGGGCGACCCCAGGAATGTGACCCGAGAGGCCCATCCTGTCTGGCTGGGAGACCACCTGGCTGTGCCAGCCTCCCAAGGAGAAGGAGGGGATATCCTTTGGAACATTGAATAAGGGGAGGGCTGAGGAACCTCTCTGCAGGGGAAGGAGGGGGACCAGAGGCCGAGTGTGGAATTGGCTATCCACTAGACTCCTACAAATGTCCAGAGGGTCCTGGCTTTAGTAGATGCGGGGTCAGAATGTACTCTCCTGTGTGGAAGCCCTGACAAGATTCCGGGGCCTGAGGCCACAAGGTGGGGGGGCAGTGTGGGAGTGAAGGCCGTGGGGCTCTTCCTGAGTACTGGGGGATTGCCCCCCACCACCCCATGAATATACTGTTTATATGTCCCCCATTCCTGAGTATGTACTGGGCATTGATGTGCTCCAAGGGTTGTGGCTGCAGACCACTGCGGGGGAGTTCCGCTTGCAAGCGTGAGTGGTGAAAGCTATTCTGCGGGGGCCATGCTGAGCATGCCCCATTCAGTCAGAATGGGTCATGGCTGCAATGAGGTCTCCATGTCGGGTGACAGCGGTTTAGCAGTACCGGCTGCCTGGGGGACTTGAGCACATCACAGCAACTACAAGAGAGTTAGAAAAGTTGGGGATAATCAGGACCACTCACAGCCCCTTCAACTCCCTTGTGCGGCCAGTGCGGAAGCTGGATGGCACATAGAGAATGACGGTAGATTAGTGGGAGCTGAATAAGGCCATCCCCCCAATACACGCAGTGGCCTCCTCTGTGATGGACTTGATGGGCCAGTTAACTAATGAGCTGGGAACTTACCACTTTGTAGCCAATCTGGCAAATGCCTTTTTCTCCATCGATTTTGCCCTGGAGAGTCAAGATCAGTTTGTTTTCACATGGGTAGGCTGGCAATGGACCTTCACAGTGCTCGCTCAAGGGCATTCACACGGCCCAAATATCTGTCACTAGCTTGTAACAGAAGAGCTGGCTAAGTGGTCACGGCCTGCAGAAGTGCACCTTTTTACTACATTGATGACGCTTTGCCAACCGGTGATTCTCTTGCAGAATTAGAAGAGGCAGTGCCCCAAGTGTTGTCACACCTGAAGTCATGCGGTGGGGCAGTCAACAAAGCCAAGCTGCAAGGCTCTGGATTACCTGTCAAATCCTTGAGGGCTGTCTGGTCAGGTAAGACAAAAGTTGCCCCCAATGCGATGATAGCTAAAGTTCCTACCCCCACCCCTGTGAAGCAGCTCCAGGCGTTTTTAGGCCTGTTGCGGTACTGAAAAGCGCTCGTGCGTTGCCTTGCTCAGGTTATCTGTCCCTTGTGTGATTTGGTAAAAAAGAGAGCGAGACGGGACTGGACCCTGACCTTGGAACAAGTGTTCCAAGGAGCAAAATGCATCATTAAATGCACTCAGGCTTTGCATGCTCTGGGTCCTGCCAGGCCTTGTGAGCTAGATGTGCACGTCACTCAAGAAGCCTTTGGGTGGGGTCTTTGGCAGCGGAACGGCTATGTCAACCCCTGGGATTCTGGTTTCAACTATGGAAGGGTGCAGAGGCACAGTACTCCCTAAGTGAAAAGCCACTGGTGGTCGTGTATGCTGCCCTGTTGGCCATGGAGGCTATAACAGTAAGGACCAGTTACCCCATTGTTGGGTGGGTCCAAGGCTGGATGGCCAAACCTTGCAGTGGGACGGCCCAGAAGCCAACATTAGCTAAGTGAGGGGCTTATCTGCAACAAAGGAGTACTCTTTCGACTAGCCCCCTACAGGCTGAGTTGCAAGAAGTGTTGGGTCCTCTTACCTATGTAGATGAAAAGTCTCCTGCCCCTACCAATATAAAAGAAGTGGAAGCTAGCCCCTTCCAAGAAGGGCAGGTTCCCATTACCTCAGGTGCATTGTACACTGATGGGTCCAGAAGGGGCCAGCCCACCGTGTGCACTGCTGTGGCAATTCAGCCAGAAACAGACACAATCTGGTTTGACGCTGGAGTAGGTCAGAGTAGCCTGTGGGCAGAACTGCGAGCTGTGTGGCTCGTGGTTGCAAATAAACACCACCCCTGACTCTTTGCACAGATAGCTGGGCGGTGTCCTGGGGACGAACATTATGGATCTTTACATGGCATGCAAATAAATGGATGGTTATGCACAGGCCATGATGGAGGCAGGCCTTGTGGCAAGACCTACAGGCATTAACTTCTGAGACCCATGCTATTGAACGCCTGGCAGGTGATCCCCTGCAGGAATGGTGGGCATCCTTAACTACTGAATGGTGGTGGGTCCTTGCTGTCTTGGGTGGCAGTGCTTTTGTTTTCATTGTGTGCTGTTGCAGCTTGTACTGCTGTTGTGGCATTTGGGTGCAGGGCGCTGCCCTCCTTGCCATGGGACCCTCGCGGAAGACACCCTCTTGTAGATTGTACAGTGAGGAACCCCGAAGGGGTGGCATGTAGGGAAAATGGAGCCAGTCAGGCTCCCTCACCTGGATATCTGGGGAACTGGGACTTGGCAGCTTTTCTATAACTGTGCTTAAGGGTCTGCATGAGCAGAATCAAGGTCAGTTATATAACTAGAAGGTCAGATATTGGCACCCTGCCGGTTTTGTGTGCACTTAGTATATAAGGGAGTTGGGACTTCCCACAGTGCGACTTGCAGCCTGTGGTGTACGTGGCACGTCAGACATGCTGACAGCTCCGCATATATTCTTCCGTCTGCCTGAATCCTGTGTGAGCCTGCCTGGTCTCGAACACTTGCAGGGCAATTGCACAAGAGTTCTCTTTAAAATTGGTAAATCCCAGAAGACAGGGCTTAGAACTAAACATCTATCTAAATACTTCATTACAAATAAATAGGTTTCCATTTCTCCACAGATTTAAAAAAATCTGTGAAGAATTACATTATTCAAATGGAACGCAAAATTTTTTTCATAGGAAAATAGGTCTAGCCATTTGTCCCTGGTCAGCTCAATTCATTCTCTCCTTACTTTAAAACAAATCACAAATGTTCAAAGTTTTAAATCAGAGTACCTACCATCCCAAAGTATATGTGTAAGTGTTTACATTAGTCCATCCTACTGTAATATTAAATTATCACAAAGGCACAATGGGTACATTCTTTGGAACAGCTTTGGTCTTTTTTATTTTTAAAGCACATGTTTATAAGCAGTGATTTCAATCATGTTTAAAAAAAAAACAAAAACCCCAGAAATACTAAACAGATTCATTTGTTCCCGGACAGTCCCGCCTTTGAAATTTCCCCAGAAGTTCCGCAGTTCAGAAGTTAAGTAGGTAGATTATTCCTTCTCAAAGGAACAGTCACTGGATCCTGACAATAGGTCAGTTTAGTTAAACTCATTCCAGGAAGCAGTAAAGTAGGTAGGCTCCCCAAGCTAGGCCTAAGATGAAAATAACTTCTTGTATAATACTGCATATCTGTGGAAACAAAAGAAAAACAAAGGCTAATGATTAGAGAAGACTATAAACCCAGTCTGAATGTGGAGGGCCAATGAGGAAGCTAGAAGAATTCAGGATCTAGTCCAGTTTACAGGTAGGAGGCAAACTCTCAAGGACACTTAACGGGAGTAGAATCTGATATCCACAAGGGTGCTAGAATTTTTCATAAGAAACCTCAGATTGAGCTTTTTAAAAGTTTCTCGAGGCCAGGAAGCCCAACCAAGCACTTGCCATCAGACTTCACCCATGATACTGTTACGGAAAAATGAAATGACCAGACACTGAGGGGTTAGGAGTACGATCTTTATTTACGTGCACGGGCCCAGAGGAGACAAACTCCAAATTCTGAGCCCAGAACAATAGCCCCACATGCCTTTTATGCTGGGCTAAGCAGGGGAGGGTATTGGGAGGAGCAGTATAGATTTGGCACGAAGGGGCTTACAGAAGTGGGAGAGAAACATTTACAGCATTAGTCAGGGCAGATAGCGTCTCAACACCTGCAGCAGGGCAGATAACATTTCATTTCATCCTTGGTATCGGCCCTGACTCCCTCTACATTCCCCCCTGTGGGTACTTAGACAGCGCTTTCGTCTGTCTCTGCACCCAGAAATGGGGTCCTCTGCTCCTGTTGGGTCTAGTCCTGGAGATGGTGACAGGGAGCGTAGGCTTGGCGACAGTCCACTCCTCCTCCCTGTCTTGGCAGGTCCTTCGCAGCTTTAGGGCTGGGATTCGGCCTGGTCCCTGTTCCGGTCCCGGGTTGGTTTCCTCAGGGTCAGCGGTGGCCTTGGCTCTGGTGTGATGGATCCATGGAGTAATACCTGCAACTTTTAAGGCAGTAGGGGTAGTTAACAGTATTAGGTAGGGCCCAACCCATTTAGGTTGGAGGGACTCTTTTTTC
>PVJD01019982.1:0-10492 GCA_004026545.1 Mormoops blainvillei
GTTCCCCTGCTTGCAAGTCTCATAGGGACCTTGGAGATTAGGGGAAACAAAGCAAAGATATATGGCTAAGGGAAGAAGAGCAGGGAAGGCAAGTGTGAGCTCAAGGAACAGTACACACTGGGTCCTTTGTCTTAAGGGTTTTACCTGGTTTCTAACCTTCAGGACGTTAGAGGAGGTCTTAGAAGAGTACCTCCATAGAACACTCGGCTTTCCAGAAGTGTCCTTTGGATGCGCCAATGCAACGAAATGAGCACATGCAGTATTCAGGGTCCTTCTCAGGTCATCCCTCCTGCAAAACACTCACCAAGGGAGAACGGGACTGGGGTGGGTCTTCCAGGGCATGTTCTGAAATGGGCAAACCATTTGCTCTCAAATGTCCTTGGTTTGGGAACATAAGATATTGAAATTTATTCACAGGATGTAAATTCCTAGGCAGTACATAGCTATCAAAATCAGCTCTTTTCTGCCCCTCACTGGTTGGCCACCCTTTTCTGCCCCTCAATGGTTGGCTAGAGCAGCTCCCCGATCCCCTCACCTCATATCCGCCACCCAGCTCACCTCATGTCCCTGGATCTCCTTGCTTGCATCACCTTTGGCGTCACCTCATGACCCACGGAGACCAGTGGTCGGCAGTGCTAACTCAAATGCGCATGTTGCTCCTCTCCCGTCCAGAGCTGCCCTCCCCTCAGACCTGCTGCTGCAGTTCACCTCCAGTCCGGCCTCCACCCACATCTTTGGTAGGGCTCCACCTCTCACCTCCAGCCCAGTCCCGGCTCTGGCCTTAAGATGGTCTACGCCCCTCAACTGTAAGTTTGATTTTTAGAGGTCCATTTAAACAAAAACAGCCAGGAATCGGGTACACTTGTGGATGTGCAGTTGAATGAAGACATACATTGATAATGTATACTTTATATAATTAAAGACTACTCTGAAAAACAACTTGTCCAGGGAATGAAAAGACAAGACACAAAGTGGATGAAAGTATAAATTATCTAAAACACTGGGTACGAGAGATTGAAAATGAAAGAATGGGAAAGATATAGAATGAGGGGAAAAGGACATACAGTTGTTCTTATAGGAAATAATATAGTATTTATTAAATAATACAACAATAAGCTTTTCTTTCATGCTCACGACTCTAAACCTACTTCGGCCCCACCTTGTAGCATGCAAACATAAACCAAATGAAAATTACATGATTACATGCAACAAACTTGAGGGCAAACTGCATTACAAGAAATAAAGAGGGCTTCATATCAATAAGTTTACTTTACCAGGAAGATCCAAATTTTCCAAGTACTTAATATCATAAACTTAAATTATAAAGAGCAAAGATACGAAGGACAATTTATAATCATAAACACATCTCTCTCATCAGGGCTAGAACGTACCTCTTTCAGAAACAAAAGACCCTCTCAAAAAATTTCCAGTAAGGATAGAAGAAACACCACGAGCAGAAAATTGCAGTCAACATTCACAGATAACCGACTGCACACAACTTTTCCTGCAGACCGGCACTGAGGTGTTATTCCCAAAATGAACACGAGATGGCAGCAGAGAAGCATGCTTGGGAAATGATGTCTTCCTCACTATAGTTAACCTAGAAATCACTCATAAAAGACAGACAGTTCTCATATTTAAAAAGTTATGAAATACACTTCTAAATAACCATCAAAATAAATCACAATTAGAGTTAAAAATAATTTGAGCTGAATAATATAAAAATACATTAAAAACATGTATAAAACTGTAGTGAAAAATCTACACATTAAGGGGAAACACCTGCATATTTCCAAATTTTGCATCAACATTACATTTAAATACAGAGAAAGAATAGAAATATACAAGTAGAGATATCGGGAAGCATATATACTTAAAACAATAGCACTTATCACCTGTTTTGGTAGGATTTTGAATTAATTTTCATTTTTCTATATAATTTAAGTAAGCTACAGTAAAAAAAGGTACACTCACTTTGAATTTTAAAAAAGTAGAGAACTTCTGGCCAACATGAAGGCGTAGGTACATGTACTTTGTCTCCTCGCACAACCAAAAGAAGGACAAACAAATGTTAAATCAAAAAATAACCAAAACTGCAAGAACTTTGCACTATTTGGAAGTCCGACAACCAAGCACTGAAAGAACTATTCGCTCAGACGAGTAGGACGGGCGGAGACGCGCGGAGACGGGCAGCCGGAGCGCAGGGAACGCGCCGCAAGGTTGCGGCTCATGGACCCTGCGGTCCCACGTTTGCGGGCCGATAAACCGAGAGAAACAGTGGGGGGATGAGAGAAACCAGGTAAGCCAGGGTTCCAGGGCAGAAAAAGAAAGCCTCAAAATCTCTACCAGTAAAAACCTGTAAGGTTTACAAAAGCGGGAGAAACTGCCAGTCTCAAACGAGAATTCATTTGAGACACCCACAGGGTCCTAGAATGCACACAAACCCACGCACCTGGGAATCAGCACCGGAAGGGCCCAATTTGCTAGTGCGGAGCAGGGGAAGAGGCTGAGAGCTGGCCAGGAGCCAAGGAAACAGCCCTGTTCCCTCTCCGACCCCTCGGCGCAATGATACAGGGTACTGACTTGAGTTGCCCCGCCCCGTGAGTAGCTAGGGCTCCGCCCCTCACACGCAATAGGGGCGGAGACAAAAATTTATGGCACAAACAAAAGAACAGATCAAAGCCCCCAAAATAGAACTAACGGATGAAGAGATAGCCAACCTAACAGATGCAGAATTCAAAACACAGGTAATCAGGAAGCGCACAGAATGGCTGAGTACGGTTGCAGAATACAGGAAAACTGAAGGCTATGAAAGGTGAAATAAAACCAAATGCACAGGGAACCAACAGTGAAGGGAGGGAAACCGGGACTCAAATCAATGATTTTGAACTGAAGGAAGAAAGAAACATTCAACCGGAACAGAGTGAAGAAACAAGAATTCAAAAAAAACAAGACGAGGCTTAGGAAGCTCTGAGACAACTTTAAACACTCCAACACCCGAATCATAGGGGTGCCAGAAGGAGAACACGAAGAGCAAGAGACTGAAAACTTATTGGAAAAATTCATGGAGAACTTCCCCGATCTGGCAAAGCACATAGACTTCCAGGAAGTCTGGGAAGCTCTCAGTCCCAAAAAACTTAGACCCAAGGAAGCATACACCAAAGCACATCGTCATTACAGTAACCAAAATTTAAAATAAGGAGAGAATCTTAAAAGAAGCAAGAAAAAAGGAGACAGTTCCCTACAAAGGAGTGACCGTCACACTATAAGTTCCCATAAGTTGGTTTCTCAAAAGAAACTTTACATGCAAGAAGGTTTTGGAAAGAAGTATTCAAAGTCATGAGACGAGGACCTACATCCAAGGTTACTCTATCCGGCAACGCCATCACTTACAATGGAAGGGGAGATAAAGTGCTTCCCAGATAAAGCGAACTTAAAGCAGTTCATCATCAACCAAGCCCTTAAATGAAATATTAAAGGGAATTATCTAAGAAAAAGATGACGAAAAGTATAAACAGTAAAATAACAACAAACTGACAACTATCGATAACTGAACCTAAAAATACAGAAAGATAAGCAAACTAAGCAAACAACTAGAACAGGAATAGAATCACCGAAATGGAGATCACATGGAGGGTTAGCAGAGGGGAGGGGGAGAGGGGGAGAATGGGAAAACAGGTACAGGGAATGAGAAGCTTAAATGGTTGGCACAAAATAGACAGGGGGAGGTTAAGAATAGTATAGGAAAGGGAGAAGCCAAAGAACTTGTATGTAAGACCCATGGACATGAACTAAGTGGGGGTATGCTGGTGGGAGGGGAGGTGCAGGGCAGATGGGGATAAGGGGGAGAAACTAGGGGACAACTGATATAGCATAATCAATATTATATATTTTTTAAAAAGTACTGGAGGAAGATGTCCATAATTTTAAAACAGCAATAACCTAGACTGAAGTGTGAACACCACTACAAGCCTCATCTTTGCTCACCTGGTCTGATTTCATCGCTCAAAGGGGTTCCTTTTCCAGTCTGTACATCTTTCTGTGCCAATGCAGGACAGCAAAAAGGAAATGACAGGACAAGGCCGGAATGAGCAGAGAAGCCTAAGGGGCGGGCCGCCTCGGCAGCCCCTCCTCACAGCCGGACGCTCCACTACTGAGAAGCAGCCCGAACCGCTGGTCTGACCTGCAGTGCTGCTGCGTCATGATTCACTTTGTTTTCAGTTCACCGGTGAAAATAAAGACTTGAAGAGAGAATTCCAAAAGAGTAAAGTAATACATAGAAGCTAGCCCAACCGGGTATAAAAATGTATTGTATTATTAGCCTGCAAACATTAAAACACTGGTTCATGCCCTGTGAATAGACAAATGGATGGGACAGAATAGAAAATCCAATACTAAATGCAAGATCAGATGGCAGTTTCCTATGATAAAAATCTCCCCCTACATCAGATGGGGAATATTCATTGTAAAATAAATGGTGTTGGAATATTGGATCCCTACACTGGATCCTCCACCAAAATCTATTCCTTATTGATTTTAATAGGCACTCATAACTCATATAAAACACTGACAGCTATCTAAGACGTACAAAGAGATCTCAAGTGAAAGTATGGGGAAAATATAATATAACCATTACCCAAATGAAACCTATGTAACAATGTATAGTAGACTTGAGGGCAAAAAAAACCACTACAGATAAAGAGAGCAGTTTAAATCACTAAGTTTAATTTACCAGTTACTTCCAAATTTATATCCACTTAATAACATAAGCTGAAAATTACATAGAACAGAGCTACATGGAAAAAGACACAAATTCATAATCGCAAGAGGAAATTTAACAAACTTCTCTCATTCAGGTTCTGTTTCACAACCAATAAAGCAATAAGAAAATAGTGAAAATATAAAAAAAAAAGCACATGAAGAAAATTGGATTCAACATGCGTAAATACTTCACTATACCCCAAAACTGAAAATTACAGGGGATTTCCAAGCACCCTGGATATTTTTTAAAACTGAACATATTGTGATAGAAAGCAAGTTACAATGCGTTTCAAAGAACTGAGGTTTATATGTAGGAAGCGTTTCTTGCTCTCGTTGCTGTTGATCTAAAAATCAGTAACGAAAGATAACGAGAAAGTACTTACATTTATAAGTTATGAAACACACTTCTAAATAACCCCCCAAAGTAAAATGACAATTGGGGATGGAAAATAATTTGCACGGAATGATAACAAAAATACTGCCTACCAAGGCCCCACCACTCAGGTGCCAAAGAGGATCAGAGTTTCCAGATCTGTGGTGCTCAAGCAAAGGTTGACTTTGCCCCCAAGGGGACATTTGGCACATTGAATGCAGACCTTTCCGATGGTCGTTAGGGTGGGGTTTACGGAGGATGATACTGGCATGTAGTGAATACCGATAATGAATACTAATGAGGACCTAGAATACAGAGAAAAATCCCCCAGGAGAAAGAATTATCCATAGCAATGAGAAACCCCACTCAATTGGTGATTGCTCATCAATCACTCTTCAATAACTGCAACTTAAAATTACTTAGAATCAATCACCTTACTCTTTTAGATTCCAGAATTCACAGTCTGACGTTCTCCTCTTTGAAAATGTGGACATGTGCAATATTGTGAGTTCCTCAGATAACCTACAAGAGGCACAATTTTACCTAAAAAATATTTGATTTCTAGGACACTGTTGCTCCAAGTCCTGAACTCATTTAAATCCTAAGAATCATGTTACCATTTTATTAAATCATGAACTTATAACACATTTTTAACTCTTTGTTTCTTCATGTTTTATTCCAAGCTTTAACCATTTTTCATTGTTTATGTAGCTAAATGAACGTTACTTTGTTATTGCATGATACCTTATTTACCTTGACAACTCACAAATATTAACTTAAAAATTATTATATATAATACAACTTAGTAAATTTCATGGTATGTAACATGAAGAAATACGTTTCTTTTATATATACAAAGAGTAATTTAAAGATATACTCCAAATAAAGAACCAATGGTGCACTCCCAAATCTGGTGTCCGGTCTAGACGATGTGCTCGTGAAAGGTGTTCCCAAGGAATTGGTCGCTTAAATTGGAACCTGAGACTTGTACCTCACAAATAACATTAAAAAAAACTCAAGGTTCACTGATACCCCACTAGAATCAACCTCTTTTCCTGCTGGCCCGCACTACCATGTTATTTCCAAAAATGCCCACGAGATGGCAGCAGAGATGCACACTTGGAACATACATTGTACTAATGGCTTGGCCAAACCGTTTGATTTTTACGTATAGAATGATAGCGGTCTTATTTTCTTTTATTTACCTCTCGGGTTAGAATTTTTAATAATTTTACTTTCCTCTTTCTTTAAGGAAGCTGCAACAAAATAAATTAGAACTGATTTTCAAGCACACTTGAAACTTTTAAAAACCTGACCCCATTACACTATAAAACAAGTTCCAACAAATGTCACATAAAACACGTTTATTTCTCCCTTGGCCACTGATAGGGAAACCGGTCACAAGGTAACTAAACAGTACTTACATTTGGACGTACTGAAACACACTTCTAGAGAATATTGCCATCAACATTCCTTCATATCCCACTAAAATCAACCACTCTTCCTGCTGACCTGCACTGAGACGTTATTCCCCAAAATGCCCGCCAGATGGCGGCAAAGACGCACACTTGGAAGCCATATGCTCCTACTGGTTTGCCCAAAAGGTTCTTTCGGTTTTTCCTTAGAGCTACAATGACAGACGCATTTTTTATTTTCACCAGCCACTTCATTGAACGTTTTCATTGTTTGTTTCTGGCTGATTTCTGCCATCTTTCAGGCAACTTCATCATTCCATCTTCCCAAAACTTTCTATCTTTTGGCCAACCCAACATAAAACAAGTTTCAACAACCATCACAGCACTGAAATTATATACAATGTTTCTTGCTCTCATTGCACTTAAGGTAGGATTCCCTAAAAATGGGAAACTAGAAAGCCCTTATATTTGGTTGTTATGAAATACACTTCTAAAGGACCTAAAACTTAAAGCACAACTGAATTACAAAATAACTTGAATGATAAAGATTTCACTTAATAAAACTTTTGAAAAATCCTCACACTTAAAGGCATAGATTAGAAACAAAAGCTGGAAATATACAAGTTTTGCATCCATATTAGAAACCTAAAATAGTTAATAAAATCCAGAGAAAGTGGATGGAAACATGCAAGTGGAAATGTATGGAAGTGTATGTACCTAAAATGATAGCAGAGTTTTTTGTCTGGGCTTCTTTTCTTTTTAACTTTTGGGGTAGAATTTTGAATAAATTTTATCTTTCTCATTGTGTAAGTAAGTTGCAACCAACAAAGCAAATTGCAAATGCTTTTCAAGCACACTTGGAACTTTTTAAAAACTGACTGTATTAAGCTATAAAGCAAGTTCCAACAAATGTCACATACATTACTTTTATTGCTCTTTGCCTGGAAACCACTCACAAGATAACTAGACAGTCCCTATATTTAGATGTTTTGAAAGACACTTCCGAATAACTTTCCCAAAAAAATCAGAATTGGAAAATAATTTGCATAGAAAAAAATATTTAAAATACTGCATACCAGAGCCAGATCATTCTGGTTTCAAAAATGATAAAAGCTTCAAATTTATTAGAACTCAACAAAAGTTAATTTTTGCCACAAAGGGGGCTTTAGGCAATATACTGAGTCATTTTAGATTGTCCTAAGGGGAAAGGAACAGAGAGTGTTAGCTGCCTGCACTGAATAGAGGTACCAGATGTTTATAAGCACCTGCAGTGCAGAGAACAATCCCCCAGGAGAATGAATTAACTGGCCCAAAAGGTCAATAGTGCTGAGAATGAGAAACCCTGCTCTACATCATGAAGAATCCATCAGAGTACAAACAGCAGGTCACTTCGCGTCCTAGATCGGAAATGCTGCCTTTCTTGGAACAGGAAGCACGGAAGCTGCAACTTAACAAAAATGCCAGCCATCTTGCAAAAACTGGGGAGAACCGTCCTAGACAAAAGGTCAGGGGACAAAGGGAGATCTGACAACTTAGGAGGCTGAATCGCACTGTGACACGGCCCCGTTGGCATCGGAGGGTCCCCGTTTCTTTGCACGGCTCGTAAGTCACTGTCATAACTGCTCCGTGATGTCGCTTGGAGCAACTCATCTCACTCTTTCAGATTCCTGAATTCATCACCTAAAGTTTTCCTCTTGGAAAATGTGGACATTTGCGGTATTCTGTGTTCCTCAGATCGCCAACCAGGGGCACATTTCCATTAACAAAGTAATTGTGATTTCTGGAACGCCATGCGTCCAGGCTGTGAACTCATTTAAAATGCTAAGAATGATGTTACTCTTTTATTTACACATTAATATATTTATGACTAACAAAGAATTTTTCTAGTCCCTTACATTACATGTTTTCTTCCCAGCCTTAACTAACGCTAGCTCACACACAGCTACAGAAATGTAATTACCGACACTGTCTGACAGCACATTTACCTTGATAACTCCTAAAAATCAACTGAAAAGTATTACAAATAGAATTTAGTACAGTGATAGGTAAATAACATGCAGAAATAAATATGAAGAAATAGTAAATTAAAGGTAGAATTTTTTTTAAAAACTCAATAGCAACAAAACAGGTTTGAAGAAACCTGGGAATAAACTGAACAGTGTGCAGGGTCTGTGTGAACGAAACTGGAAAATGTCACCCAATAAGGGAAACTTTAACAAATAGGAAATATCTTATTCTTGGATTTTAAAAAAACACACAATGATACCCATTTACCAAACTTTTCAATAAATGTAATATAATCAAGATTAATATGGAAACGTGGTCCCACAGGAAGTGGTCCCTTAAATTGGGTTCTGAGACATTTACCCCAGAAAACAGTCTGACCACCCTTTTGTGCTCCTCACAGGCTGTCTGTGTCTGCCCCCCAACCCCCTCTCCTCATACCCCCACCCAGCGCACCTTGGTTTCACTGCTTGCATCACGTCTGGCCACGAGCGTTACCTCATGACCCACATAGGCCAGCGGTCGGAAGCCCCTAAACCTCCAGCCTGTGAAGCTGCTCATCTCTCATCCAGAACTACTCTCCCCCCAGACCTGCTGCCACAGTTTGCCTCCCACCCAACCTGACCCACATCTGTGGCCTGGCCCCCGCCCCCCTCAACTCTAGACCAGTCCAACCTCTGTGCGTATAGAACACCAGGTTCTATACATCAGACCCTAGAGTGAGAACTACACATGGACCCCACACACCAACCCAGGACACGAAGCCACACCCAGAGGGGCCCCAGATCCCAGACACACAGCCACATACAGGTTCAACCCCAGGCCACAGACCCTGGAGACAGAGCCCAGACCTGTAACCAAGACCCCAAAGCCAGACTCCAGAATTGGAGCTGGACAGTGGAGCCCAAATGCCAGATGCAGGAGCAGAACCGGGTCCTCACAGTGTGAACAGAGCCAGGAGTCGATGAGGAACATCCTGACTCTCCACGTCCCGGCAGCTGCCTCACAAATACTTTTTCATGCCCATACATATGTGCAAGAGAAGAAAATAACTCGCAGTACTGCTAAATTATAGCAAACCATGCAGAAATACACCAAAAAGACTGACAAAGCCAAAATATAATAATAATGCTCACTTTTGGCAGGAGACGTCCAGGGTCTCTCAGAGGCTGCACTTTCCAAAAGTTAACTGTCCCAGCCATGAATGTCACATGGCTGGCTCACCAAAACTGTAGGGATTGAAAAATTATTTTTCTCATACCTTCTAACAGCTGGGATAATAATCAAATTAACAAAACCAGATTAACAGGAGATATTCAACATCTAAAACACGCACCATGGGAACTCATTCAAATAACTACCAAACACAATAAGGTAATATTGGGTACACAGGACATTTTGGGAAATAGAAGAATAGAGCCTTAGGTTTTAAAGGTGAAATGGGTGACATGCAGGTAATTTAGATAAAAGCGGATGCATCCCTGGCAGGTGAATTTTGTTGGGCGGCCCCCAAATCTCTAAGACACTAGGAGTAAGGTAAGAGGTCTACAAGCCTTTGCTGGGAATTCTACTGTCCAAAGCTAAAGTGACTGTGCTGAAGCTCTCGTCCTAAACCACAGTTTGGCAACTAAATCTCTTGGGGAGAAATGAGATGATAATCACAAGCTATTTCCCAGTCTTCCCTTTCTTAACAGGCAGCTTAAAATCAACATGCCAAGTGTAAAATTTTGGCTCTCTTCGTTACCACCTTTGAAACTTTAAAGTTTTATATCCACCAGCTAAATTAGTATATTGTTACATATTTCACTGGCATAATCATTCAGTTTTAAGAATAAGTTCCTTTACTTGAATTGTTAAATCTTACTTAAGTAAATAGTGACGTACGTGTGTCCCCCAATCTTACCTCCTGTTAAATATCTGACTGCTTGTTCACCCGGTG
>PVJD01019983.1:0-10493 GCA_004026545.1 Mormoops blainvillei
CCTTCCCTTCCCTTCCCTTCCCTTCCCTTCCCTTTTAGAAAACATTTTATTTCAGAACAGTTTTAAATTTTCAGAAAAACTGAAAAGGTAATATAGAGTTCCCATATACCCCACATCAAATTTCCCCTGTTATTGAAACCCTACATTAGTATGATACATTTGTCTCAGTTAATGAACCTGTCTTCATACGTTATTATTAACTAAATTCCATACTTTATTCAAATTCCCTTAGTTTGTGCTTTATGTCATTTTTTTCTCCTCTAGGATTCTTTGTAGAATACCTCATTACATTTAGTCATCCTCCTCCTTAGGCTCCTCTTGGGTGTGCCAGTTCCTCTGGCTTCCCTTGTTTTTAATCACCCTGGCATTTTTGAGGGCTACTGCTCAGATATTTTGTAACTGTCCTTCTATTGGGATTCATCTGATTTTTTTGGTTATGATTTAAATGGGAATATGGGTTTTTGCAAGGAAGGCCACAGAAGTAATGCGCCATCACGTCATATCACGTCATATCAAAGGCACAAACTGTCAATATGACTTACCTCTCCCAGTGGTGACCTTGATCACCCTGCTGAGGCAGTGTTTGTCAGGTTTCTACTCTGTAAAGTTCTTCTTCATCCCCTTTCTATACTGAACTGTTTGGAAGGAAGTCGCCATGTGAAACTCATGCTTTAGCAATGGGAGTTATATCCCACCTCTTTGAAGGAAGAATATCTACATAAATTATTTGGAATTCTCCTGCACAGAGAGATTTGTCTCTTCTCTCCAGTTTTTTATTTACTGAATAACTTATTTATATTAGCATGGACTCATGAATATTTCTTTTATATTTTAGGTTATAATTTAATGATAATTTATTTGCCCAAATTGTTCCAGTGTTGCCATTGGAAGCTTTCCATTGATTCCTATGTCCCTGTGACATACTTCTGTCATGGGTTGGTTAGAGCACTTCCTTACCTTCTGGCACTCCATTATGCTATAAGTTCAGCTTGTAGCTTTTCTGTTCTAGTTCTTTCTCCAAGGATCCTTGGTTTCTTTTATTGGAAAATGGTTTTCGAAAACAAGACCTGCATGCTAAATAGCTTATTGCTATTGAAGATAAAAGTTATGACCATGGTGTGCATGGACTTTCATATGACTGGAGCCTGTATTCCTCTCCAGTGTTATTTTCGTTAATCCTCTTAGTAGCTTCTTGAGTTTAGCCTCCCAGAGCTTCCTGCCATTGCTGGAAAGCCCTACGCTTCCTCCAGCCTCAGAGACTTTATACACTGTTCTTTTTTCCAAGTCATCATTGTCATTGCCTTTTCCTCTTAGCTGCCTTTGCCTCATTCATTCCTGCTTATTCTTCACATTTTTGTTTGTTTCTATGTTCTTTTTGCGGGGGGGATTCAACTTTTATTTCATTGTACTTTTAATTACCATTCATCATCCCATACCTTCTGCCACCTCCCACCCCATTCCCACCCCCCACAATCAAGATCCCCTTTTCAGGGAAGCCTTTCAGAACAACTCTCTCAGCCCAAATTCGACTACCCCCTCTGAAATTTTGACATTTTTATAATTCCCTGTGTTTTGCCTCAATGCTACTTACCACATTTTTTCAGTTTTATAGCAATTGTATAATCATTTGTCCAGTACCTGTCCCAGTCAGTAAGCTATAAGAGCACACGTCTGTATTCTCATTATCATGTACCCAGCGTCGGGCACACTGTAGAACGTGTAATAAGCATACTCTAAATTGTTGCAAAGGAATGAAATATTTGAAAATCTGTGCTGTGGAAAAAAAGTTTTTTCTCTTTAGGGTAGAACAATAGAACCTGTAAGATAAGCTTAAAGAAGGGCAGCTTTTGATTAAAAACAAATACACTTCTTATTACTAGAGCATCTGATTTGGAAATGCTCCAGATCATGGGGGAGGGAGTGCCCTGTCACTGAAAATGTTTAAATAGAGAATAGAAAATCATTTTCCATTAATGCCTCAAAGGAACTTGTTATACTGATGTAGAGTGGAGTATGGGGGCATCACTAGTTCCTTTTCAGCAATGCGGTACGATAGGAAGTAACAGACAAGGAGCCAGATGGACCTGATTTAATCTCCCATCTACTACTTTCTTGCTCTGTGAACTTGGGCAAGTGTCCTGTCTTTGCTGAGCCTCAGGTTTCCCATTTGTAAAATGGGGATACCATTTTCCATAGTTAAGTCCCAGTGAGGACAAAATTTCATGATACATGTGAAGTGCATAGCACCATGCCTCCCATGGGCAAGAGCTCAAATAAGAGTGGTTATTATTATGGAGCATATAAAACTCAGGAGATGGCGCGGGGTTTGGAAACACACGCATCTGATTTTGAATTTCTACTGCTGTTTCTCAGCTGTACCATTTTTTTGCCAAGTTACCTGTGTTCTCCACACTGCAGTTTCCTTAACTATAAAGATAACACTATTTATTATTTTATTATTTTGTAAGGTTGTTTAGAGGAAGAAGTATAGAAACAGCTGTACAAAACCTGGCCCTAATATGCAGTCATGTATGCTTGTGAGGCTGGATGACT
Organism: Mormoops blainvillei; assembly: GCA_004026545.1. Classification (NCBI taxonomy): domain Eukaryota; kingdom Metazoa; phylum Chordata; class Mammalia; order Chiroptera; family Mormoopidae; genus Mormoops; species Mormoops blainvillei. Next base: position 2,554 of record PVJD01019983.1, read on the forward strand.
TGGATGTGCGGTAAGGGCATGCTCAGGGACACCTGTTTGTTCGTGACTTCCGCTTTGTTTAGTGGGGCATGCAAACCGCAGGTGAGAAACGAATGGCTTGGTGCAATGGAAGGGGGGATGCATTCTAGAGGCTGAAGTGGGGGAGTGAAAGGGCAGGTCAGGGAAATGAGCATCTTGGGTGAGGAAGTCCTTTAGGAGAGGGAGACAGTGTTAAGTGGTGATGGCGATGACGTTTTTCTGTGTGATGAAAGTGTGACTACTTGGGAAAGCAAAAGTCTCTTTGGGTTTCCCAAGGCATAGCCTGTAACATCTATAATTGTTCACCAGTTCTTCAATTCTTTCGAATTTGAATTTTTTGTTGTTGTTGAGGAGCTCATTGGCAAGCCTGGCCTCAAGGTGGACTTAAAGTTAGAACAGAGATTGCCCAGGTAGCACTAAATTCTTCCTTTGTCTTCTGATTCTTAGGTTCTGAGATTCTAATATCTGTTCTGTCATAGTTACTGCTGTGAAAATGAAATGAAATAAATAGATGCAGAAAATGACTAAAATATACATTATTAAATATGTAAGTAAATAATTCTTATTTTTTTTAAACACTGACCTGATGAACTAGAAAATCTGGAATCAAAATATGGATAAATCTCAGTAAAAACATTCTGAAAATTTCCAACTACTGCCTCCTTTGAAATGTGTTTTTTGTTTTTTGTTTTTTTTGTGGTCAACTTTCCCACTATTTTCCTAACATCAGACTGTCATGAGAGTGGGGAGGTACCACTCATTTCACCAAGCAACAAATGGTGATTGAGTGCCTGCTATATGGCAGTGACCAATCTGGTGTAGCGAGGGGATGGTGAAGAAGACGCACAGAGCAGGGACAGAGTTTGCATTCATTCCAGTGTGTGCTGGTGGTGGCAAGTGGGGAAAGTGAGCAACAACGAAACAGACGGACAAGACAATGCAGATTACTAATCGTAACCATGGCTCCTACATTAATGTGTCCCCTAGCACAATGTCTAACATGTAGTAGGCACTCAGTGATTATCTGCTGACTAAATATATATAAATGCATATCTGGAGACTCATTTCATACGAATTTAACACTCTCCTTTTGCAAATTACTAACTCACTTCAGTGAATGCATCTTATCTCAAGCATGCATTTTGGCAAAATATTTTTGGTTAATGCTAGACCGAAAGGGTCTAGCCGAAATATTTTTGGCCGAAATATTTTTGGTTTAATGCTTGAGTCACTAAAATACATCATTGCTCAGAAGCTTTGTAATCACAATTCGGCTTTCACTTACTCCAACATCTCCTCTCTTTGAACTCAAGGTCTGTTTTTCAAGCAGGTGAGGTAATACAGTGTTAATAATAAGCGAAAGGAATTATACACTTCTTTTTTGATAGCTAATTCTCAATTGTTTGAATATTTTTCAGGTCATTATGTAATCTCTGTAACATAAGCTTACTGAAGATTCAATTCAACTAAGTAGACAATCTATATGAATTATTTACTTAAATGCTTGCTAAGTAAGTTTATCAAAATAAAAGCTTAAGGGACCTCATTAGGGAATCAGATGTTTTATAAGGACTTAAGATTCTTGATGAAGAATGTAATTCTTTACAAAATCTTCCTGGGCTCAAATAGTAACTATTTTCTAAGACTTTAACTCAGCATAATACTGTAGAGTGTTGAAGAGTAGACAGGTGAAACAGATGGTATAAAAAAGATACATGTTTTCCCCTTTCTGTATACCATAATTTGGCTGCTTGATTTTTATAAAAGCAATAATTGGCTATACAGGACGATAGGTGAAATTTAATCTAGTATTGGCTTAATCAACAATTTAAAGATAGTACAGCATGAGGATAATTGAAAAATAATTTTAACCTTTAGAAAGATAACATTCTATTTGTTTGTATTGATTATTTTTTTGGTGTTGTACATTTCAGTGTACATTCTGAATTCTGAAAGATGAAAGAGGAGGGAATAGGAAGTCTATGGCACACAGGGCTTGGAATCCGATTATAGCAGCTCTTCCAATAACAAACTATGTTGTCTTGAGTAAATGAAAAAGTCACTTAAGTTCTCTGATTCTCTTTTCCAAAGCTATAAATGTGAGGTTTGGGAATGATGATACATACTTTCTTTTCAGTTCTAATATTGAATGATCTTTTTGGTGCCTGATTTTAATGTTTTCATTGGAAAACTAGGCCTGAACTGTTGGTTTAACATCCAAGTAAGAATTTCTGATAAATTAAACATAATATATTACTCATTGTGTGTCCTATGCTATATCAACTATACTTAAAATATTCTGACTTAATATCAGATTTTTATTCCTCAAATGATATGCATGCAAGTTGTCTTCTGGCTTAAGCAGCAATTTCAGTTAGAGACTTCTCATTATTTAAATTTCTATGAATTAATTATCATCCTGCTAAATTATAGGAAAGCAATGACTGAGAAAATAAAAACAAGTCTAGAGTATCTATATAAATTCTCTGCATTACACAGAAGGAGATTTTTGCTGCAGGAAACGAAGGAGAACCTGGTATGGGACTTGCCATTCCACTGTGAACAACTAGCACATTGGACACAATCCATGTAATGGTTGTGTTCAGACATTGAACTAGAAAGAAGCTATTCAGGCTGTGACCTCTGAGAGAAAGGGGACACATGAGGTAGGACCTATGATTGCTTTAGCCATGACACAGGAAGGGAAGAGTCAAACAGAGTACTGAGTCTTGCTGGGTTGTGAAAGGAAAAATTTGCTTAGGTTCTACAGAAGAAAGATTGCTGGACTGGAAATCATAACAATAGAGACCATCCGAGATACAGCATAGAGGGAAAAAAGAATGAAAACATTTTAAAAGAGTCTCAGTAGCCTGGTGGACAATGTCAAGGAGTTTAATTTTGTCACTGTGTAATTTAAATCCAAGGGGGAAGAGAGCAGAAAAAAACATATTAAAATAGTTGAAAAATTTTCCATATTTTAAGAAAACTATAAACAAACAAATACAAGAATTTCAATTAAATATAAGCAGGATATACTCCAGAAAAATCAAAGACAAATTACATAGGGGACAAGTAAAGCAAAATAAAACCTTTCTCTGATAACCGAAGCTGAGAGAACCCATTTCTGGCAGACTAAACTATTAAAATATTAAAGGAAATTCTTTGCACAAATGGAAAACAACATACCAGATGGAAGCATAACTCTACAAAAAAAAATCTAGAAATGGTAAATAGTAGGGATTTTTTCTTTTTCTTTTTTTAAAAGATAATACACCATTTATTATAAAAATAACAATAATATACCAGAGGATTTATAACATAAGTAAAAGCAATTATATGGCAACAATAACACGAAGAACAGGAGGAGGAGGGAAATAAACATTTTTATGTTATGTTTGTGAAGTGGTATAATATTTAAAAAGTTTAGTATAAAAATGTAAACCCTATAACATCTGCTTACAAAAGGACTTATGGCTAATAAACTAATAGCAGAGATAAAATGGAATAAAAGAGTTTACCTAATCCAAAAGAAGACAGATAATATAAAAAAGAATAAAAAATATAAAGGATAATGAAAATAAAATAACAGGATTATAAATCAAAATCAACCATATTGATAATTGCATCAGCTATATAGTTTGTCTAAACATAACATTTTAAAGCAGACATTGTCAGACTGGGGCAAAATTATACTATCTGAAATAACATCCAATTAAATATGAATCCCCAGATGAATTAAAATTAATGCAAAAGCAAACATGAATAAAAAATAATAGAAATGGCTATATTAGTATTAGACCAAGTGTTCTCCAAAATAAGGAATGTTACTCATGATAATGAGGAAATTTTGGTAATGATTAAGTGGTTAAATCGTGAAGCCGTAACAAATTTTAATGTATCTAATAGAGCTTCAAAATACATAATGCAAAAATTGAGCCGAAAGCAGAAATAAAGCTAACATATTTAAATAAATCAAAGACCTTTTTCAGTAATTAATAAATGAGAAGTAGAAAGATTCAAGAAGACTTGAACTATTAATCAACTTAAATTGACATTTATGGACCACTCCATCCATTTTGAACAGAATACATGTTCTCACCAATTAAAGAATAATCACCAAGATAGACTATATATTGGTCCATAAAACAGATCTGAAATAATTTAAAAGGTTTAAAATCTTAGAGTCTACTTTCTCACAAAACAGAATTATGTTAAAAATAAAAGAACAATACATGAAAATCTCCAAATATTTAGAAATTAAACAACACATAAATCTAAATTTTAAAAAAAGTTCTATACCAACTGTTGGTGAAGATGGGGAGCAACTAGAACAGTCATGCATATAAAATGTAAAGGAGCATAAAATGGTTTCACCCACACTGGAAAATGATTTGACAGTTTCTTATAAAGTTACACACACCTAGTATATGATACAGTAATTCTATTCTTAGGTATTTACTCAAGAAAGTAAAAACATATAAGGTCTGTCCAGAAAAAGTCCAACAATTGTTAATATAAAGAGAATGGTTTGTGCAACATTGATGTAACCCAGCAGCCAGGGAGAGTGCACTGGAATGCACATGTGTGAACAATGATGACTTCACTGTACTAGTCAGTGGGGGTGGCAGGTGCGGTTAAGTGAGCATGTGTACTGTGTGGCTGTCACATTCAAAATGACTGAGGAAGTAGACCAATGGATCTGCATCAAATTTAGCATTAAGCTTGAACATTCCTCCATGGAAAATACCCATATGATTCAGCAGCCATGGGCAGCTGGTGATTGGCACCTTTATCATACAACGCACCTGCTCATTCATCACATCTTGTACAGAGTTTTTGGTGAAACGTCAAATCACCCAGGTGACTCAGCCCCACTACAGCCCAGATTTGGCACCTGTGACTTCTGGCTTTTCCCAAAACTAAAATCACATTTGAAAGGGAAGACATTTCAGTCTGTCAATGAGAATCAGGAAAATATGTTGGGGTAGCTGATTGGGAGAACTGTGTGAGGTCTCAAGGTGCCTGCTTTGAAGGGAACTGAGGCATCATTATCCTATGTCAATGTTTCTTGTATCTTGCACCGTCTTCAATAAATGTCTCTTATTTTTCATATTACATGGCTGGATACCTTCTGGACAGATCTCGTATGCCCACACAAACACTTATACACAAGTACACAGAACAGCTTTATTAATAATAATTCCAAATTGGAAACAATACAAATGCCTATCAAAAAGTGAATGACGCTCTGGCCGGGTAGTTCAATTGGTTTGAGCATCATCCCAAGACACCAAGTGTACAGGTTGTATCCCTGCTCAGGGCACTTACCAAAACGATTGATGAATGCATTAAAAAGTGTAACAACAAATAGATGTTTCTCTCTCTTTCCTTATCCCTGCTTCCCTCTCTTTCTCTAAAATCAATAAAAAATAAAAATAATCTTTTAAAAATAGAAGTGGTTGAGTAAACAAATTATAGTGTGTCAATACAATGACATACTATTCAGCAATAAAGGTAGGAATGAACTATAATGTTTTATTATAAAATATATAATATAAAAATAATAAATGATGTATTTATTATATGTATAAAATAATAAATAAATTTCAAAAACATTATTCTAAGTAAAAGATACCAGAAACAAAAGAGTATACCATATGAAATCATACATGAAATTCAAGAAGAGGGAAATCTGATCAAATATTTGGAGTTGTAGGTCTTCAGGAATTGAGAATAAAGGTGTATAACTTTTGGGGGTGATAGAAATATTCTGTTTTTGTACTGGTGGCTACACTTGAGTGATTTACAAGGTCTTCAGATTCGTTGCTCTATTCAGTCAGCGATTTTGAATGTCATGGTCATGCAGTACACATGCTCACTCAATGACAGCTACCACCCTCACTGACTAGTACAGTGAAGTTGTCGTTGTTCACACTTATGCAGTCCAGTCTACCCTCCTTGTCTGCCAGGTTACATTGATATAATGGAAACCATTCTCATTATATTAGCAATGGCTGGACTTTTTCCAGACAGACCTTGTATATTTGTCAGAGCAAATTAAACTCTATATTTTTAATAATTTTAAAAATTTTGCAATTAAAGTTGAAGTACAATATTATATTAGTTATTTGTGTACACCTGGTGATTAGACATTTAAATAAGTTACAAAGTGATTACTTAAATAAATCATTACCCATCTGACATGATACATAGTTATTACAATATTATTGACTATATTCCCTATGCTGTACTTTACATCTCCATGACTATTCTGTAACTATCAAGTTGTACTTCTTATTCCCTCACCTCTTTTTTTAATATTCCCTATGCATCTCTATGACTTTCTGTACTTTATATCTCGATGACTATTCTGTAACTACCAATTTGTACTTCTTAATACATTCACCTCTTTTTTAATCCTCATGTGAGGATATATTTACTGATTTTTAGGGTGAGAAGAGAGAGAGAGAGAGAGAGAGAGAGAGAGAGAAATATCAATGTAAGAGAAACATTGATTGGTTGTCTCACGTATGCATTCCAACTGGGGATCGAACCAACACCTTTTAATGTATGGGATGATGCTCCAAACAACTGAACTACCTGGCCAGGGCAATTCCCTCTCACCTCTTTCACCCATTCTCTCCACCACCCTCCTATCTGGCAACCATCAAAATGTTCTCTGTGTCTATGAATCTGTTTCTTTGCTGCTTGTTCATTTATTTTTATTTTTATTTTAGATTCCACACATAAATGAAAGTATCTGGCATTTGTCTTTCTCTTGGTGAGTTATTTCACTTATCACAATACCATCTACATACATCCATGTTGTTGTAAGGGCAAAATATTATTCCTTTTTTATGGCTGAATCATATTCCATTGTATATATGCACCACTTCTTTATCCATTTATTTATTGATGGATACTTAGGTTGCTTCCATAACTTTGCCATTGTAAATAATGCTGCAGTAAACATATGGATGTATATATCTTTTTGATTTAGTGTTTTGGGGTTTCTTTGAATAAATACCCAGAAGTGGAGTTTCTGGGTTCTTCAATGTTCCTTGTCATAGCATTTGTTTTAAATTCTATTTTGTCTGGTATAAGTATTGCTACTCCAGCTTTTTTGCTTTTTTCCATTTTTACAAAATTTCTTTTTCCATTTCTTTACATTTAGTTTGTGTGTCTTTCGATCTGAAGTGAGTCTCTTGTAGACAGCATATGTAAGGGTCTTGTTCTGTTATCCATTCAGATACAGTATGTCTTTTGATTACAGCATTTAATATATGTGTATTTAAAGTAATTGTTGAGATATATATATATATATAAAATTCATAAATGGCAATAAATATTTTAAAGTATTTTAATCTTTTTCCCTTTTACTTAAAGAAGACCCTTTAACATTTCTTGTAATACTTATTTGGTGGTGATGAACTCCTTTACCTTTTTCTTGTCTGGGTAGCTCTTTATTTCATTTTCAATTTAATTGGTAGCCATACTGGTAAAGTAGTCTTGATAGTAGGTCTTTGCTTTTCATCACTTTGAATATTTTAGGCTAGTCCCTTTTAACCTGAAATGTTTCTGTTGAGAAATCAGCCAACAGTATTATGGGAGCTTCCTTGTAGGTAAACTAACTTCTTTCTCTTGCTGCTTTTAGAATTCCTTTACACTTTTAACTTTTGGTATTTTAATTATGATGTGTCTGGTATGGACCTCTTTGGGTTCATCTTGTTTGGAGCTCTCTGCATGTCCTGGACTTGTATGTCTATTTTCTTCATCAAGTTAGGGAAGATTTCCATCATCATCTTTCAGATAAGTTTCAATCCTTGCTCTCTCTCTTCTCCTTCTGGGACCCTCATGATGCAAATGTTGGTAATTTGAAGTTGTTACAGAGTCTCCTTACACCATCCTCATTTTGGGGGGAC
>PVJD01019984.1:0-10492 GCA_004026545.1 Mormoops blainvillei
GGCAAGGTCAGCAGCAGCAGCAGGGCTGGCAGCAGCCGAATCCGCAGCCATAGGCTATGCACCCAGGCACGCGGCAGCACGGAGGGTGGTAGCAGGTTCTGCAGACGTGCACAGGGCAACAGGACACTGGCTGGCAGCAGCCGGACCCACAGCAGCCGGACCCACAGCAAGGGGTGCTACAGCAACAAGGCCGGCAGCAGCTGCTCACACAGCAAGGGCGGCAGCAGGTGGGCCGGCAGCAGGTGGGCCTGCAGCAGGTGGTCTGACAGCAAATCGGGCGGCAGCAAGGCTGGCAGCAGCAGGACCCGCAGCAGGTGGGCTGGCAGCAAGGGGAGCAACACATGGTGTCAGGTGTGCGGGGTGGGTTCCTGTTCAGAGGTGAGTTTCTCGGATTCTGACCATGTCTTCTGTTCTGAGGCTTTTATACTCTGGACGCCCAATGTTGGGACCAATAAGCAAGGCTTTCCTCATTATTTATGGTTTTTGGTGATTACTGGGGAATTGTGAAGGAGAAGTTTGCTCCCTTTGTGTTTGAGGCTTATGTATAAACTGTTTGATCTTTTCTTTAATTAGGAATACTATTTAAGGGCCTTTTCCAGAAATGAGACAATCGGGAATCATCCCCAGAAATATTTTGGTCATGTGATATTATGTGGTTACGTGGTATTTCCCGCTGCGTTGGGGAAAGTCAAAACAGTTTTCTCCGTGTTTAGATTGGGAATTCTCTGAGAGATTCAGGAGTTGGTGATTTCTGTATTGAATGAATGGCTGCTTGAGTCTAAGTCTGAGCTCCCAGAAAGTCAGATTCACGGCTCTACTACTAGAAATGTGTTTAACCCAGTTCTATCACACACTTGGGCAGAGGATGATTGGCACATTTATAGGCAAACCAGCACCCGAGCAGGAAAACAGAGGCAGAAGCAGTCTTCTGGGTTTCAGGGCATCAGTCCATTCACGTTCCGTCCCTGTCTTCTAGCTGCATCAGCGTCTCAGGTGAGACACCCCAACTTGCACATACTTTCTTTCATTATTCAAGGCACTTAGGTGAGCTAAGATGATGGCCAAGTATATCCGAATGTGTAAGTTTATGTTTTCCAATAAATGTGGAAAATTGTCACCTATAAATTTTTCAGTGTTTTTACTTCTTTCTCTCTCATAGGCACGTATGCAGGAGTGAAATTGCCGCGTCCTAGGGAAAGCGTACAGTCAACAGTAGGGAAAGAATAGAGTGGTGTTTCAACATTTCACTAACAGTAGTGTCTCTTACTCTCTCTGTTTTTCAAACCTCCTAAATTCTACTTATAGATACCTTACCTTGCTTTTTTGTTTGAGGTATACTTGACATATCAAATTAGTTTCAAGTATAAAACATAACAATTTGATATTTGAAAAATGATCAGCACAATCAGTCTAGTTAACATCTCTTAGCAATCTTAGTTATTATTTTTCTTATGAAAAAACCTTTAAGCCCTGACTGGTGTGGCTCAGTGGATTGAGCACCGGCCTGCGAACCAAAGGGTCGCCAGTTCAATTCCCCAGTTAGGACACATGCCTGGGCTGCAGGCCAGGTCCCCCGTAGGGGACACACGAGAGGCAACCACACATTGTTGTTTCTCTCCCTCTTCCTCCTTCCTCTAGAAATAAATAAATAAATCTAAAAAAAAAAAACTTCTAAGATCTACCCTCTTAGCAACTTTCAAATATGTGATACAACGTTATTAACTATATCATCATGCGCTATATTACATTCCCATGTCTAATTTATTTCACAACTGGAAGTTTGTATCTTTTGACCCCCTTCACCCATTTTCTCCCCTCTGCATACGCTGCCACTGCCTACCACCAGCATGTTCTCTGGACCTATAACCTCAGGTGTTTTTTTAGATTCCACATATAAGAAAGACCCTATGGTATTTGTCCTTCTCTGTGTGACTTACCTCACTTAGCATAATTCCCTCCAGGCCCATGTTGCCATAGATGAAAAGGCATACTTCTTTTTTGTGGCCGAATAATATTCCAGAGTGTGTGTGTATGTGCATATCCCCTTTTCTTCAACCATTCATACATCGATGGATAGGTATATAAGTTGTTTTCATATCTCGGCTATTGTAAATAATGCTGAAATGAACATGTCAGTGCATATATCTTTTCGAGTTAGGTTTTTTTTTCCAGCTAAATATCCGTAAGTGAAAGTGTAAATCATTAGGCAGTTCCACTTTTAATTTTTGAGTAACATCTGTTCTGTTTTCCACAGTGATTAGGGCAATTGAAATTCCCACCAACAGTGCACAAGAGATCCCTTTTCTCTACATCTTCACAAACACTTGTTAGGTCTTTTCCTTTAATTTATTTTCACTGTGACAGGTATGAAGTGATATCTCATCATGGCTTTAATTTGCATTAGTAAGAGAGATGTCGAGCACTTTTTATATACCTCTTGACCATCTGTATGTCTTCTTTGGCAAAACGTTTATTCAGATTTTCTGACTATTTTTTAAGTTAATGTTTTGTGGATTTGGGAGTTTTGTTTTTGTTTTGCTGTGGAGTTGTATGAGTTCTTTATGTATTTTGAATATTAACCCCTTATCAGATGGATGATTTGAAATATTCCCTCTCTCTGTAGTTTGCCGTTTCATTTCGTGATGCTTCCTTGGGCCGCGCGGAAGCTTTTTAGGTTGATGTAGCTCCGCTTGTTTATTTTGTCGCCTTTGCTTTCGGTGTTGTATCCAAAGAAGTCTTTGGCATGACCCTTGTCGAGGAACTTATCACCTATGTTTTTGTCCAGGGATTTTGTGGTTTCCAGTCTTACATATGAGTCTTTAATCCATTTACAGTTAATTTTTATATATTCCCAGTTGTTCAGTAACCTTCTTTTGTATGCGAGTGCCCCGTTTTCTCAACACCGTTTATTGAAAAGACTGTCCCTTTCCCATCTGGTATTCTTGGCCCCTTTATTATAAATATATTGACCATTAGACAAGGGTTTATTTCTAGGCTCTGTATTTTGTTCCATTGATATGTGCCTGTTTTTTGCCAGTACCATACTTTTTTGATTACTGTAGGTTTATAATATAGTTTGATATCAGGGAGCAAGGTGCCTCCAGCTTTGCTCTTGTTTCTCAGGGAAGTTGAAGCTGTTAACTCCAAAAAATTATTGCCAACACCGATGTGAATGAGCTTACTGCCTATGTTTTCTTTGAGGAATTTCATAGTTTCAGGGCTTACATTCAAGTATTTAATCATGTTGAGTTAACTTTTGTATATGGTGTAAGGTAGTGGTCCAGTTCTATCCTTTTGCATGTAGCTGCATCATTTTCCCAATGCCATTTATTAAAATGACTGTTTTTTCCCCATAGTGTATTCTTTGCTCATTTGTCATGAATTAATTGACCATATGTGTGGGTTTATTTCTGGGCCCTCAATTCTGTTCCATTAATGTATGTGTCTGCTTTTATGCCAATGCCATACTGTTTGATTACTATAACTTTGTTATATACTTTGAAATTGGGACACGTGATGCTGTCGTCTTTGCTCTTCTTTCTCAAGATTAGTTTTGCTATTCAGAATCTCTTGTAATTCCATATAAATTTTAGGATATTTTTCTATTTATAAAAAAAATACCATTGGAATTATCATAGGGATTGCATGAATCTGTAGATTGCTTTAAATAGTATGGACATTTTAACAATATTAGTTTCTCTGATCCATGAGTGTACAGTATCTTTCCATTCTTTATGTTTTTAAAATTTTTATATATGTATTTTAGTTTTCAGTATATATGTATTTTCCCTCCTTGGTTAAATTTATTCCCAAGTATTTTAGTCTCTTTAATGAGATTATCATTGGAATTCTAATTTTTTTCTAAAAGTTTGTTATTAGTGTGTAGAAATACAACAGATTTTTTTGTATCCTACAACTTTCTTGAATTTGTTCGTCAGTTCTAATAACTTTTGGTGAAGTCCTTAGATGTTTTTAATATGTAATATTCTGTCATCTACAACTGGAGTCCATTTTACTTCTTCCTTTCTGATTTAATTGCCTGTATTTCTTTTTCTGCCTCATTGCTGTGGCTAGGACTCCCAATAGTCTGTGGATTGAAAGTGGTAAGAGTGGGCATTCTTTTCTTGTCCCTGATTTTAGAGAAAAAGTTTCTGTTTTTCACCATTAAATCTGATGTTAGCTCTGCTCGTTGTATATGGCCTTTATTATGTGAGTAGACCCACTTTGGACTTTTTAGCCTACATGGATATTGAATTTTGTCCAGTGTTTTTCCTGCAACTCTTTAGATTGTCGTATGATTTTTATTCTTCATTTTGTAAATGTTATGTATCTCAGTGATTGATTTGCAGGTGTTGAACCGTTCTTGCATCCTATTTGGCCAGGGTGTTTGATCCTTTTAATGTATTGTTGAATTCTGTTTGTCAATATTTTGTTGAGAAATTTGCATCTAAGTTCATCGGAGATATTCGCCTCCAATTTTCTTTTATTGCAGTGTCCTTGTCTCATTTTGCTATCAGAGGAATGCTGACCTCATAAAAACAGTTTGAGTGATTCCCTTTTAGTCTATTTTTTTAATGAGTTTGAGAAAAGTTGTTATAAATTCTTCTTTAACTGCTTGGTAGAACTCACCAATGAAGCTGTTTGCTTCTGAACTTTCATTAGTTGGGGTGTTTTATTACAATTCATTCATCTTACTAGTAATTGGTCCTTCCTGATGTTCTGTTTCTACCTTGTAAATGTTAATCTAGCAAGGTAGTGTATTTATTTGTCCATTTCTTCTAGCCTGTCCAATTTGGTATCATATAATAGTTCTTAGTAGTCTCCTATGATCTTTTGTTAAGAAGGTAAATCTTATGTTAACATTCTTACCACAAAACAAAAAAAGCAAGGAGACAGAAAAAAAAATCTTTTAGAGGTGATGGATACATTTATAATCTTAATTATGGAAATGGTAGTATGGTGCATGCTTAAGTCCAAACTCATCAAATATATACATTAGACATGTGCAATGTTTTGTGTATTAAGTTACCTCAATAAAGCTGAGGGAAAAAAGAAACATCAGAATTTCATGAGGTAGTTTTCATCCTGATAACAGTTACTTGTTTCCCACCTGAAAGTCTAAAAAATTGGTCATGATACACAATGGGGAAGGAGAAGTACTAAGAGTCTTACTCGCATGTTAGTGATGCCCTGATTCACATTCAAATCTTCGCCGCCCACCTGACCCACAATGAATGAGCCATCAAACTAAAATGCAGCTTTGTCTTCCCCAGTCACCGAAAAGAATGTGGCTTATTAGAACCTTTATTCATCACCCAAGGGGAGACACGCTCTGTGTGCAACATGAGACTAAGACAGACACTGTCCAAAGGCAGGAGTCACGTGACAGCTTTCTTTGAGGAAGCTGAAGCAAGAGAGACATGTAAGAGGTGATTCAGAAAGAGCTCAAGTGATGAATCCCCGCCCATCAGGAAAAGGAAACAATGTTTTCCAATCATCTTGAAAAGGTTAACCAGGAAAACAAACTTCATAATCGCCTGTTAATTAGGACAAACAATGACAAGGAAAGAGCCCTGCGTCTGATGACAGGGGTCCCTTAGCAGGGTATAAAAGGGGACCCTGGACAAGCAGACTCCCAAACCTTCCAAACCTTCCAAACCCACCTTCCTGGAAACTCACTCAGAAACCCCGCCCTCCGACACCATGGTCAACTCCTGTTCTGGATCCGTCTGCTCCGACCAGGGCTGCTGCCAGGAGACCTGCTGCCGCCCCAGCTGCTGCATTTCCAGCTGCTGCCGCCCCTCCTGCTGTGGCTCCAGCTGCTGCAGGCCCACCTGCTGCGTCTCTAGCTGCTGCCGCCCCAGCTGCTGCATTTCCAGCTGCTGCCGCCCCACCTGCTGCCGCCCCACCTGCTGCCAGGTCCCCTGCTGCCGCCCCACCTGCTGCATCTCTAGCTGCTGCCGCCCCACCTGCTGTGGCTCCAGCTGCTGTGGCTCTAGCTGCTGCAGGCCCACCTGCTGCGTCTCTAGCTGCTGCCGCCCCACCTGCTGCCAGGTCCCCTGCTGCCGCCCCAGCTGCTGCATTTCTAGCTGCTGCCGCCCCTCCTGCTGTGGCTCCAGCTGCTGTGGCTCTAGCTGCTGCAGGCCCACTTGCTGCATCTCTAGCTGCTGCCGCCCCACCTGCTGCATCTCTAGCTGCTGCCGCCCCACCTGCTGCCAGGTCCCCTGCTGCCGCCCCACCTGCTGCCAGGTCCCCTGCTGCCGCCCCGTCTGTTCTAGCAGTTCCTGCTGCTGATTGTCCTGACCTGTGCTCACCTAGTGTCTGTCATCCAGTCTTCTTAATGCCGTCCAACTGAAATGAGCCATGAGAGGCCAGTTGTAAAACCTCAGTTCTAACTGATTTTTAACCTGACTTTGGCCTCCAATTATACTGCCCCCTTCCCACCATATTACTATCTCCCAAAAGAACAAAAAGTTTGAATTTTCTCTTGAAATCTTCCAACCAACATGTAATCCCAATTGATTCATTTCTTCCCTACCAGATTTTCTCATGTGGTGATGTCCTTAAGTCTTAAATAAATCTTAATTTTCCAGGCATACAAAGCAACAGCCTCGTGTTTCATTATTTTCCTCTTGACTTGTCATCTTTAGCTGCCAATCGTTGTGTTGTTCTCTGCAGAGAGCAGACTCTAGCAGGTGATCACAGGGTTTCTACCTCTGTGCTCGGGCATTCTTATTCTAGTATAGGAAGACGCTTTCTTATAACAAACACTTGGATCTCTCTGTGGACTTTCTCTGGATGAAGGAGCAAATCTTGGACAGGTCAGAGTCAGAAGTTAATGTCTCTCAACTAGCACAGCATGTCTCCTCCCTCCTCACTGCTCCCCACACAACCAAGAGAGCGAATGGCCGTTGTACCTAGCTTCGAACCCTGGCCTGGAGCTCCTGGTGTGCCCCCATTTCCTACTTCTTCCACAATGGGCTACGTCTGCCAGTCCCCCAAATCCTCCACTTTTCTCCAGCTGTCATTGTTAGTCTGGGCAGGTGTGGCGCCATGACACAGAGCAAACCATCCCCTGCTTCTTGCGCCTTCGCTGTAACTGGGGAAGCACCGCCTCCCTGCATAACACCTGTGCTGTGAGCTCCCAGGCTAGGTCACAAGCCAGGATATACTCAGAAAGTCACACCCATCTCTCTTGCCTCAAGAGGCTACCATGGCTTTTTAACATAACTGTGAAGCTAGCCAAGTTGCCACAGATAGGCAAAGTTTCGCAATCACCATGCTCCACTTCTCCCATCCCCCCAAGCCAGGTTTTTGGAGAATATCCTCTGAACCCCATTACACTCTCATTATTCTTCTGTCTTTTCACAATCACTCGGTTCATCTTCCCAACTGTGGGACGCTTCTCTGGTTGCTTCCCAAAACGACTTTGCTATCTTCCAGCCTAGATCAGGATTTTACTTTTTATGCAGCATTTACTCTTAAGGTCTTATATTCATATTCCATTTCACAAGCCTTATCTATACTGAGCCTGGCGGTCACCCCTGAACCAGCACAATCATGATGATCACCTCCCTTTTGCAGAGGAAGAGAGGTCACTTGGCTAGTCGTTGACAGAATTTGGTCAAGGGCTAGGGCCTCTGATTCTAACTCCAGGATCTCACATTTAGATCTAATCATAAGCTCAAAGAAAACAGTGTTCTGAGTACTGGGAAGATGTGTGCTTTGGATTGTCTGCATATCTTTGAAAATAAACTCTTCCATATACAGATAGTCTTTCTTTCTATAAGAGTATTCTCCCACCTGTTTCCAAAACCTCAATGACCACTTGTACCTGTGAGCCCAGTAGGCTGGTTTTAAGAGATACCCTCTATGTTTAAGCACCTGTTCTGTTCCTGGTGCTCCGCTGGCACATTTAAGCCAGAGACTTACCTAAAGATGCCTGTCCTTTGACATCAGGTGGCAGCTTTCTGGGTGATCTCTTTCATCAGGCCATGTATAGTATGAAACATTTCTAAAAGGATTAGGTAAAACACCTGCCCTCAGCCGTATTTCACATAACCCTAAGCTTTCAGTCACTTTTTCCTCTGAACCAGAACATTATCAAAGGAATTAAGTATGGACGCAGCCCTGTGAATCGAACTAACCACATCATGAAAATTTTACCTTTGAGCCATTCTGCTCTCTCTACAGAACAGCATCCTGAGTGTTATGAGATGACGCTGAAGCACGAATCACACCCAGATGTATCTGGCATTCTCTGAAGAGACTGCCTAGTTAGGAGAGCAGTGGAGGTCATAAGATTTGTTCATTATATTTAGATTCGGTCTAAATCAGCGTCGCTCAGCCTTGGCACTGTTGACTCATCGGGCCAGATAATTCTTTGCTGGCTGGTTGCTAGTGCCCTGTCACAACCACCAAGGAGTGTTAAGCAGCATCCTGACTTCTACCCACTAGATGCCAGCAGCACCCTTTCCCAGTAGTGCCACACAGAGCCAGGGTGGGTGGGGAAGGTGCGTGCATGCACAAAACACAAGAATAAAGCCTATACTATAGAGGAATTATTTAAATGTATAGAATGGGATAACAATAAACGTGACATCAAAACTCATGATGCAACAAAAGCAGTGTTTTGAGGATAATTTATTCAAATCTTTATGTAAGAAGAGAAGAAAACCTCAGAATTAATGAGTCAAATGACCCATCTTAAGAAATTAAGAGAAAAGCAATAGCACTGTCCCCAAACTACACAGAAGAAAACAAATACTTTTTTAAGAAAAGAGTGAAAATTAATAAAACAGAAAGTAAGGGAAAAATAGTGACTTCAACAAAGCCAAAAGTTTGCCCTTTTAAAAAGTGAACAAAGTAGATAAAACTCTTGGAAAATCGATTGGCTAAAATGATACAAGACAGAATGCAGTAATATTAGCAAAGAAAATTTGGGCATAAGATATGGATAAAACATATTTTGAAATTATTTTAATTATCTGTTGCTTTATTACCAACTACTTATTACTAAAAAACAACTATTTCCTATCTCTCATAAGTTCATGGGCCCAGTGAGCTCACTGGTTTCGTTCCACATGACATTGATGAGGGAAAAAGTGTTCATGGTACAGACCCAGGCAAAGGATTTGTCTCAAGAACGTAACTCTCACAAACCGGTAACCATGAACAACTCAACAGAAAATTGGATAAACGACGCGGCTAGGAATTTTATGTTAGAGGAAATACATGTGGCCAGTAAAAGCAAAAAGGAAAAACAAATCATCAGAATCAAAGGACTGAGGGAAAAAACAAATCGAACCTCAACAAGATTCCAACTTACAGCACTATATTGCAAAACAACGTAAAAGTCTGTCAGGATCAAGAATTTAGGAGGATGTGAATCCACTGAATCTCTTGCATGTTGGAGAAGGGTGGAGGGTGGTATAAACTCGTGCAGCCACTCCAGGAACCAAATTGGCATTTTCTCCTAAATGACAGACCTGTCGATCAAACATGCCAATAATCTCACTCCCCCAGCTTTATCGACAGCCATTCTGTTAATGATCTTATTAAGTTGGGAGGCTTCTTAGTGGAGTGGAGCCTGCTTCAGTTTGATTTGTTTCTTAGGAACTTCCTGTACGTCAGTGCACAGCAGCTGGTCGGCTTCATCTATCCTGACGTGAAATCATGACCTCAACCTTGGAAAAGTGGTCACCCCTTTCCCCCTCTAATATTCTTTTAAAACATGCCCTGGCTGGTGTGGCCCAGGGGATTGAACACCAGCCCACGAACCAAAGGGTCACCAGTTTGATTCTCCAGTCAGGGCACATGCCTGGGTTGCAGACCAGGTCCCCACTTGGGGGTGCGTGAGAGGCAACCACACACTGATGTTTCTCTCCTTCCCTTTCTCCCTCCCTGCCCTTCCCTCTAAAAATAAATAAATAAAACCTTTTTAAAAAATTGTTTTTAAAGAATCTTTAAAAACAAATTCTCAGGACTGTTCTCTTAAGTCTCTGCAACCATCTTAAAAGGTGTGATAGCCAGTCAGAGAAATGCTTTCTGGATGCACTACGTCGTTCAGAGCAGGGAGATAGCAGCCATGTTCAGAGGGAAAGGAATGTGGTTTCCTGGCAAAGGGCACGGAAGCAGAGGGCAGAGCGGAGAAGGGCAGGGAGGGGTTCAAAAACGCCATGCTGATTGGACAGCGTAGACGCTTCTGCTGGAGTGAAAGTTCGGGGGGCCTAGAATGAGTATAGCCTGAAATGTGGAGAGACTCTTTGAAAGAGCTCCCCGAGGATGGAATGGACCACCCTGAGAGTATCAATTTTTGATTACTAGGCATTTGAGCATTAAAACCGACACCCCTTGGCAGGAAGTGTATCGGGATTCCTGCCATGCCTGAGATTCTTTGAGGTCTGAACACTGCCTTACCCCATCATTATTGAAATGATTGCTACTGACATGTTATCATTCTCTGAAGTCCATAAGCATTCTAAGAGCTTAT
>PVJD01019985.1:0-10492 GCA_004026545.1 Mormoops blainvillei
GCTGGTGCCCAGGGCGGCCGAGCCGGGCTACCTGGTGAGCAAGGTGGTGGCGGTGGACGGCGACTCGGGCCAGAACGCCTGGCTGTCGTTCCAGCTGCTCAAGGCCACGGAGCCCGGGCTGTTCGGCGTGTGGGCGCACAACGGCGAGGTGCGCACGGCGCGGCTGCTGAGCGAGCGCGACGCGGCCAAGCACAGGCTGTTGCTGCTGGTCAGGGACAATGGCGAGCCGCCGCTGTCGGCCAGCGTCACGCTGCACGTGCTGCTGGTGGACGGCTTCTCGCAGCCCTACCTGCCGCTGCCCGAGGCGGCGGCCGAGCCGGCGCGAGCCGAGCCGCTCACGGTCTACCTGGTCATCGCCTTGGCGTCGGTGTCGTCGCTCTTCCTCTTCTCGGTGCTGGCGTTCGTGGCGGTGCGGCTGTGCAGGAGGAGCAGGGCCGGCGTGGTGGGTGGCTGCTCGGTGCCTGAGGGCCACTTTGCGGGCCACCTGGTGGACGTCAGCGGCACAGGGACCCTGTCCCAGAGCTACCAGTATGAGATATGCCTGACCGGAGGCTCTGGGTCAAATGAATTCAAATTCTTGAAGCCAGTTATCCCCAACCTCCCACCCCAGAACACTAGCAAAGAAATAGAGGAAAACGCCATCTTCCGGAATAACTTCGGATTCAATTAGGAATCTCATCACGATGCAGTGTCTTCTGTAACATCTCCAATTTTCCCAGGTACGGAGTTTGAGAACATCATGGACAAAATTCCACCTTCATGTATAGCCTGGATTTCCCTTTTCAAATGTATTTGTCCATTGCACTTTATCTTGTCCGATTTTAGAAAACTCGATTTTAGGCTATTGTATTATTTGAATAATGCCATTTCAAATCCCTGCATGATGGTGATTTTCCTGTAATGTTTGCCCCTTTTGTTGCCATTTGTTTAGATTAACTGTCTTAATAAAATCAAATATTAATTGCTTTCCCCTGTATTTGGTCCATTTTTTTTCATCACACTGTAAGTATATTTGATACTAAAAAGCAAATATTCAAAAGTCTTTTACATGTTTTTAAAATTTTGTTTTCAAATGAAAATATGCATTTGATAACAAATGCAATATGTGAGGAAACATGATGAAAGCAACAATCTTCTTTCTACTCTTCTTTCCTCGCTCTCATCCTCATTGGCAAGCAATTTTTTAAGCACACATATTTATGTAATTACAACATACACAGAAAAGGGAACCGATCCTTAATTTTAGCACAATGTATTAATATTTTCACAAAGTAAACATACTTATTACCAACAACTTGATGAAGAAACAGAATATTACCAGCATCCCAGGTGCCACATACAGTATCCTTAAAATCACTACCAGCACAAGTGTAACAAATATCCTGACTTCTAATACTATAGTTTTGAATTTATTTTAATAGAATAGAAGAGTATATACTGTTTTGTGTCTGGCTTCTTTCAGGCAATGTCATGTTTATGATGTTTATCTGTGATATTGCTTTTAACTTTAGTTATTCGTTCTTATTTCTGTATAGTATTCTCGTGTATGAATATTTCATAATTTGTTACTCATCGTACTATAGATGGATCTCTGGGTTGGTGCAAAGATTGGCTGTTTGAATAATACTGCCTGGTACATTTTTGTACCTATCTTTTGGCAAACACGTTTATGCATTCTGTTGGGTATATATATACCTAGGGGTAAAACTGCCAGTCATTTAGCAAGTAGATGTTTGCTTTTAGTATATATTTTTAAATATCTTTCCAGTGCATTTGTACTAATTTACACTGTTAGCAACTGTGTTTGGATGTACCAAGTCCTCTACATTCTTGTCAACACTTGGTGTTTTCTATTTTTCACTTTATCCTATTGGAAAGCACTTTTAAACTTTCCATTTTCTAGCTTTTGATATTTACTTTCTTATCACTAAGGAATATGTTTGTAACCTTTTCATAAACTTTAAACAATTAATTTCCTGCTATTATTGTTTAGTACCTAGCACACAAACTTCTCTCATCCATCCTTCACATATAACTATCTCACTATTTTCTGCTGCTTCTCTGCACAAGCTGAAACCATTTCTTTTTTTAAAGATTTTATTTATTCAGTGACCTTTTGGTTCATAGGCCAGTGCTCAATCCACTGAGCCATACCAGCCAGGGCTCCATTTCTTGTTCCACTACCAACAGTTTCTTCTCATTTTCTGTAGGATAGAAAAGAATAGAATTCTTCATGTTTCTGCTATCTGTTTCTCTAGTAAACTTCCGAACCTCTCTCAAATTAACCTTTACTTTTGTATAGTCGGGGTTGCTGTTTTATGTCTTTTCTGCTTGGGTAAGATAAGACAATCTGCACCCAAGTTTCTGTCCGAATGGAAGTTACGACGGGGCGTCCTGTGTGAATCAGTCCAGGGCCAGGTGTGCAAAATATCAGATTTTACTTTAGGGTGCATTGTGATGAACGTGCAGGGAACACTTCAGAATGTGGCTCTTCAAATGCCAGGATACAAATGGCTTTGTGCTGGGATTCCCAGGCCTCCACTAAATATGTTAGTGCTCCCCAGAAAAATTCCTTTTATTTCTTTATAAATGAGCCTTAAAGTTTTTAAAGGGAAGTCTGGAGGGGAAATAGTTATTATTAAATATTATTTTATGTTATATATGATATATTATTATTACACACTGCCTGCACACTTGGCTGTTTTCTAAATTATTTACACATATATCATTCAATCCTCAAAATAATGGTACCATTGACACCCCCATTTTAGAGAAGAACAAACTAGGACCTACAAAGTTAAAGTAACTATAGTAAGTGGTTTAATCAGAATTTGAAAAAAGGCAGCCTGACCCCAGAGACATTGCTTTTTTGTTTGTTTTTTATTTTTTCTCATTTTAAATCTATGAAACATTTAAAAAGTGTATACAGTGTATGTGTGCAATTTAAAATAAAAATAATAAAGTGTTCCCCCATTTATATATCACCCAGCTTAAGATTAGAATAATGCTAAGACCTTGGAAATCCCTGTGTGCTTCCATTATTACATCTTCTATGCTCATGAAAATCAACACCTATCCTGAATTTTAATTACTTGTTATTTTTCATAGTTGCAGCAGATATGCATATATCCCAAGGTGATGTATTATTTAGCTTTGTCTGTTTTTGGAATGTATATAATTGGATCGATGTAGTATGAATCAATAGTGGGCTTATTTTTCCATCATTAGGTATTGAATTCACCCACGTTAATATAGTTCCCTCATTAAAGTGCTCTGTAGTAGTCCATTATACACACCTTTACTTTTATTTATTTTTTGGATACCTATTATGAGTTCTTTTGTTTTTTTGTTTATTATGTTTTATTGATTATGCTGTAACAGTTGTCCTGATTTTCTCCCCTTTCCCCCCCTCCACCCAGCACCCCCACTCCCTCAGGCAATCCCCACCCCCTTTACTTTTAAATTCATTTTATTTTTAAATGACTTTGGGGTTGTCCCAAGAGTTTTGTACTATGAACAATGATGCTATAAGAATTATTGAATATATCTCCTCATGCACTTGGGCAAGAGTTCTTTGAAGTACATGCATGTCTAGGAAGGTACTATCTGGGCCATACCAAGAACTGGAAAGATATTAAAGTGAATGAAATAGATAATTAATAGATGTCAACACCAAGGTGACAGAGATGTTAGAATTATTTGACAAAGATTTTAAAATAAATTTCCAAAATGCTTTACAATTACAAATATGCTTGAAGCATGAAAAATAGAGTCTTAGCAAAGAAATATGAAGCTGCAACAAAGAAATAAAAGGTATAAAGAAATAACAATGGATATTTTATAAATTAAAAATAAAATAATTGGAATGAAAACCTCAGTGGATGAATTCAACAGCAAAACAGAGGGGACAAACAAAAATCAGTGAACAAGAAACAGCACAATAAAAATTACCCAATCTGAACAACAGACAGAATATAGACTGTAAAACAAATAGCAGAGCCTTGGGGACCTGTGGGACAGTAACAAAAGATCTAACAGCTTGTCATTGGAATCCCAGAAAGAAAGAGGAAACTTCTCAAATTTGGCAAAAGACACAGACCAAAAGATTCGAGAAGCCTAAGAAATTCAAAACAAGATAAACCATAATAATCCATACCAAAAGACATCATGTTTCAATTTATGAAAACTAAAGAGAAGGGAAAATCTTGAAAGCAGTGAAAGAGAAAAATGACACAATACCCATAGGACAATAGCAATTTGAATGACAGTAGATTTCTCATTAGAAGCCATGGCAGTTAGTTGGAGGGAAGTGACATATTTTTCAAATGCTGAAAGGAAACATCTGCTAACCCAGAATCCTATATCCAGTGAAGATATCCTTCAGGAAGAAAGTTTGTTACCTGTAAGAATACGCTAAAAGAATGAATAAAGGAAGTTCTCCAAACAGAAAGGAATCCATTTTTCAAAATGGAACATCAGGAAAAAAGAAAAAACACAGTAAACAAAAATATAGGTAAATGCAATAGACTTTCCCTTTCCTCTTGAGTTTTCTAAATTATGTTCGATGGTTGAATCCAGAATTATAACAGTCTGATATAATTCTAAATGTAGGTAGAAGAAATATTTAATTATATATTATAAACGGGGGAAGACAAAACGTCGTAAAGGGAGGTACGCTTGCCGTCCTTCGCGTGAACCGGCAATACGACACCAGAAAACCGTAACGAGTTATGTATGGAGCAACCGGTATAAAAGCGACACAGAGTGAAACACTAAAAGGCACTTTAGAGAAATCAAAGTAGAATTATAAAAAATGTTCTAATAACCTTCACAAAAGTAGGAAAAAGGAAACAGAAACAAAGATAACAAAAAGAAAACAAAAATAAAATCGCAAATTCTAACATCAGGAATTGCATTAAATGTAAATGGTCGAACACACCAATTAAAACAAAGATTGACAAAAATGGGTTTAAAAAACGACCAACTATATACTGCCTATGGGAAACCACTTCAAATATAATAATATAGGCAGATTGAAAGCAAAAAGATAGAAAATGTATTCTGCAAACAGAAAAATAAAGCAAGAGTGGCCACATTAATGTCGGATAAACTAGATATCGGAGTCAAGAAAATGACCAGACAGTGGATGGGACATTAGATGATGATAAAAGGAGACAAAGCAGTCCTAAATATGTATACACAGAACAACAGAGTTGCAAAATAGGTGAAGCTAAAACTTATAGAACTTAAAGGAGGATTGGACAGATCCATAGTTAAAGTTGGAGACTTCGACATGCTCTTTCAGCAAATGATACAACAACTTGACAGAAAAATCAGTAAGGATAAGAAGAACTCAGCAGCACAGGATCTAATCTTTATTTCTAGAACACCTATTCAGTACCAAAATACACATTATTTTCAGATATTCAAAGAACATATACAAGAGAGACCTGATAAACAAGGCCATAACACAAACTTAAACCAATTTAAAATAATTGAAATCATACAGTGTGGGTTCTCCGATCATGATGGCATCAAATTAAAAATCAATAACCAAAAAAAAATAGTAAAAATGTCAAATATCTGGAAACTAAACAACATACTTCTAACTAACCCGTAGATCCAAACAAAGTCTCAAGTTAAATTTTAAAAATGCATTTAACTGAATTGGAAAGGAAAAGACAATGTATCAAAATTTACAAGACACAGCTAAAGCGATGCAGAGAGGGGAATTATAGTACTAAATGCATGCCTTCTAAAAGAAGAAAAGTCTCACTCATCTAAGCTCCCACCGCAAGAATATAGAAAAGGAAGAGGAAAATAAACCCCCAGCAAGCAGGAGGAAGGAAATAATAAAAATTATAGGACAAATCGATGATATTCAAAAATAACAATGAATATCAATAAAATAAAAAACTGGTCCTTTGGGAAAAAAATCAACAAAATTGACAAACATCCAGAAAGATGGACAAGTCTTCCTTCCCAACCATTTCAGATTTCAGATGTGCTCAGCATCATATCCTTGAGGTTTTCAAAATTTCCTGCAGCATATCTCCCATGGAGAGCCTCCTTTAAGTGATATATCTCTCTATTTTCCCTGAATTATTATTTTCCTTGCATATAACTAAATTTAAAAAGATTTTTAAAGATTCCATTTATACTTGAAAATGCATAAAAATGGAAATCAACTAGACCAGCTATTTAATAATTACAAGCTAAATAAAATTAAGTTTGATATATTTTACAATGTTTCAGTTAAAGTATTGAAATACTATTCAACTCACTGATAATAATCCAGCCGAATTAATCTTGGAACTGTCACTGCATATTAGCATACGTGAGCATTAAGAGCATGGGGCACAGTGCTTTTTAAATATTGTTTGCCTTCCCATGTTCAAAAGAGACCAAGTTTTGCCACCTAATTATTAAAAGCAAGCTGGAAAATATGATTCCTAGTGAATGCTGAAAATGTACCATATCTTGAAAGAGGTGTGGGTTACATGGATGGATCCATTTGTTGAAACACTACTGTTAACATTAGTTCATTTCAATGTATGTAAACATCACCTGAAGAACCACACAAAAGTAAACCTGGGTGTGAGGCTGAGGGTGGAGGGAAATGTACAGATGAACAAGAATGCTGTGAAGTTGGGTGATATGTAGGTGGAAATTTATGATGTTTACCTTGTTATTTGTTGAATTGTTTTCATAATTAAATTTTAAAATGAATTATTCCTTGTGAAAAATGTTTATAAAAGTGAAGTCAATTCATCTCTACTCTGGCAAAACAAATCAGAGCAAAAAAAGAATAAAACCAAAAAACATTCTCCCTAGCGAATCTAATGTATCCACTTTCCATAAAAAGGCAGTTTCTTCACATACACAACTGATACCTTTTGGGAGTACATTATATAGTTATCTTCTTTTTCTCTGTCATAACAGCCACTGTTTTCAAAGGCATTTCAATGATCTAAATTGAGTTTTACACATACTGTACTACTCATAAAATTTGCTTTAAAATGAAAAAAATAATTCAGTAAGCTGCGTTTGAGTATCCCTGATGGGGCTGCAGGCAGAGTGAGTGTAGGACTCTGGATGCCAGGGGTGCCATTAAGCTGGAATTAGAATGTCCACTGAAAGAAGGAAACATTTAGGGTTGATCCGGAAATACCTTTGTTTCAGAGAAGAAATTAAGCCCATCCGAGATGTTCATGGTTGTTGGCTTACTTCATCAGTTTGTTATTGATGTCCTTGTGAAAATCTATTCTCAGTAACTTTTGTCAAGTGAACCATGGAAGCTGGTCACAGCCATCTTATTTTTACCCTTCTAAGTAGATTGAGGTGCTTTTCAACTACAAAGTGCTTTCATCTGTTCAAAGTTTAGATTTTATTTAACTTTTTTTGTTTTACCTGGAGTTGAAATATTTAGAAAAATATCCTCGTTTTTAATTTCCCATCATTTTGACTCTTACCTGAAGTGGATTTTTCTTGAACTGAATTGATTTCACCTCAATAAATACTAAATCAATCAGGAATGAATTCTATTTGGAGTTTTTGTGTTCTTATATGTGCACTGACCTATTTCATGTATTTTCCGGATATTTAGAGATACAGTTTCCTACTTATTTAAGCAGAAACTGGTGAGCTAGGCATGGATGTAGCCATAATAAATTATTATTGAATTCCATGGTATCCACTCAAATGAATTTGCCTTTCATGCTACCTTATTTCGTCTATAATTATAGGACCTCAAATCATCCTTGTTGTGTGAGAGAGGATGGTAGAAGTGGGTCTTGAATGTTTGTTTTCTGCATTGTATTATATTTTTACAACAGGATATTATATTTTACCTTGATTAATAAATTAATATAGGAGGGGAGTTTGATTTTACACGTTACAGTAAAATGAACAAGCCTAATAAAATCATGACCAAATTCTACCCATACAAAAAATAAAGTGGAATCCTAAAATGCTTACTTATGATAGAAACTTGACTGCTCCTAGCTCCTCTTTTAAATCATTTAATTTGATAAGATACTTCCATGGTAAGTATTCCTTGGCTTCAGTTTTCCTCCTGATAGTCTAATTGTTCCCTTTTTTGTGCAGGTGTAACCACAAAACAAAGTTAAGTTTATCATTCATGCCATTTTGTAAGTCATGTAATTTCGAGACATGATTGCTTATTTTACCATCAGTGTTGCTAACCAACTTCTACTTTTGTATAGTTTGTTGGGACACTTAAATAGTGTACTTCTTGGATTCACAAATTACACTGCTCATGAGAGATAAATTGCACTACTAAAGAATAAAAGTTGATTACAGGAAGTTTACACTTCCTGAGGGAGTAATTCTTAATTAAACATTGGTGTGCATGAAAATCACTTAAGGAGAAAAACTGAAGTGCAGATTTCCATTAGTACCACCAGAGAATTTGATTCAAGATCCGGAGAGGAGCCCAGAATCGACTTTGGGGGAAAAAACCCCAAATTCCCAGGTAATCCTTTATGCATGTGGTTCCCACACTCCAGTTTGAGATACACTGACTCGACCTAAAAGTCTTTATAACGCTCATATTTTGGAAATGGTATTGACCTGCAAGCACCTCATGAAGTTATTAATTTGAACGCGTGGTGGCACTGCAGGCTAAAAGAGCAATTTCAAACTCTGCAGATTAGGTGGACGCCATTTCACCGAGAAACCCAAGGGGGGTAAAAATACAGAACACATTTAAGCTAAAGCCAAAATAAACGTGTTCATGAAGGCAGTCATAGCCAGACAAGTTGTTTTTTTTTTTAAAGAATTAGAAATTCTTTAGCAAAGATATTTCGGAGGTTCCACCGTGGACGTGGTGATTGGGAGTTAAAAAGGATTTTCCCTCTGGAATCAGACATAACAACAGAGATGGCTCAAACAAACGCACATTGCAACAAAAGGCAAGTGACAATCTTCATTATATTGATGGTTTTGTGGGAGGTGGGTTCAGAATCGATTCAGTATTCTGTTTTGGAGGAGACAGAAATTGGCACCTTTGTGGCTAACTTGACAAAGGACCTGGGACTCAGGACCGGAGATCTGGCCGCGCGGGGAGCCCGGGTTGTTTTCAAGGGGAACAGACAGCGTTTGCAGCTTGATCCACAGACATATGATTTGCTGCTAAATGAAAAACTGGACCGGGAGGAGCTGTGCGGCGCCACTGAGCCGTGTCTGCTACCATTCCAGGTGTTACTGGAAAATCCCTTGCAGTTTTTCCAGGCTGCCTTGCGAGTCAGAGATATAAATGACCACGCCCCAGAGTTCCCGGCTAGAGAAATGCTATTACAAATATCAGAAATTACTATGCCAGGAAAGATATTTCCTTTGAAAATGGCACAGGACTTAGACGTGGGTAGCAACAGCCTTCAGAGCTATGTAATCAGCCCCAATTCTCACTTCCACGTTCTCACCCGCAATCGCAGCGACGGCAGAAAGTTCCCAGAGCTAGTACTGGACAAAGCGCTGGACCGCGAGGAGCAGGCGGAGCTCAGGCTAACCCTCACCGGGTTGGACGGTGGGTCTCCGCCCCGGTCAGGGACCACACAGATTCAGATCCGGGTCTTGGACATTAATGACAACGCCCCTGAGTTTGCTCAGGAGATCTATGAGGCGCAAGTTCCCGAAAACAACTCCCTTGGCTCTCTGGTTATCACCGTCTCAGCGACAGATTTAGATGCAGGATCCTTTGGAGAAGTATCTTATGCTATATTTCAAGCAGATGATGTTAATCAACCCTTCGAAATAAACGCAATCACAGGAGAAATTCGACTGAGAAAGACGTTGGATTTTGAGAAATTTAAATCTTATCATGTGGATGTTGAGGCCACAGATGGTGGCGGACTATCAGGAAAATGCTCTATAGTCATCAAGGTTCTGGACGTGAACGACAATGCTCCTGAACTGACCATGTCGTCTCTCATCAGCCCCATCCCCGAAAACCTGCCAGAGATAATAGTGGCAGTTTTCAGTGTATCAGATGCGGATTCTGGACATAACCAACGTGTTATTTGTTCTATGGATGAAAATCTCCCCTTTATTCTAAGACCATCGGTGGACAATTTCTACACCTTGGTAACAAAAGGAGCACTGGACAGGGAAAGCCAGGCCGAGTACAACATCACCATCACCGTCACCGACTTGGGGACACCCAGACTGAAAACCCAGCACAACATCACCGTGCTGGTCTCCGACGTCAACGACAACGCCCCCGCCTTCACCCAAACCTCCTACACCCTCTTCGTCCGAGAGAACAACAGCCCGGCCCTGCACATAGGCAGCGTCAGCGCCACTGACAG
This sequence comes from Mormoops blainvillei, assembly GCA_004026545.1. Classification (NCBI taxonomy): domain Eukaryota; kingdom Metazoa; phylum Chordata; class Mammalia; order Chiroptera; family Mormoopidae; genus Mormoops; species Mormoops blainvillei. The sequence goes on from PVJD01019985.1 coordinate 10,329, forward strand.
AGACGCGGGCGCCAACGCCCAGGTCACCTACTCGCTGCTGCCGCCCCAGGACCCCGGCCTGCCCCTGGCCTCGCTGGTGTCCATCAACGCGGACAACGGGCACCTGTTCGCCCTGAGGGCACTGGATTTCGAGGCCCTGCAGGCGTTCGAGTTCCACGTGGGCG
>PVJD01019986.1:0-10485 GCA_004026545.1 Mormoops blainvillei
AGGAACAAAGTAAGAAAGATCACAATGCCTGACATCAAACTTTATTACAAGGTCACCGTAATCAAAACCGTCTGCTACTGGCATAAGAACAGACACATAGATCAATGGAACTCAATAGAGAGCCTAGATACAAACCCATGTCTGTATGGTCAATTAATATTTGAGAAAGGGGGCAGAAGCATCAAATGGAGTAAAAATAACCTTTTCAACAAATGGTGTCAGGCATCTGGACAGTTACAGGCCAAAAAATGAAATCTGACCACCAACTTACACCATACACAAAAATAAACTCAAGATGGATAAGAGACTTAAATATAAGTCACAATACCATAAAAGCCCTAGAGGAGAACATAGGCAGGAAAATCTAAGATATCCATGCAGCAATAGTTTCACCGATATGTCCCTTAGAGCAAGGGACATAAAAGAATAAACAAAGGGGACTTCATCAAAATAAGAAGCTTCTACACAGCTAAAGAAAACATCAGCAAAATGAAAAGGGAACCAACTGTATGGGAAAATATATTTGCCAATGATACCTCAGACAAGGGTTAGGTCTCCAAAATGTATAAAGCACTCACATGACACCACTCCAGGAAAAGAAACAATCCAATTAAAAAATGGACAGAGGACCTGAACAGATCCTTCTCCAGGGAGGACTTACACAAGGCCCAGAGACATATGAAAGGATGTGCAGCATCACTAGCCCTCAGAGAGATGCAAATTAAAACGACAATGAGATACTACTTCACACCAATCAGAATGGCCCTCATAAATAAATCAACAAACAAGAAGTGCTGGCGAGGATGTGGAGAAAAGGGGACCCTAGTACACTGTTGGCTGGAAATGCAGATTGGTGCAGTCACTGTGGAAAACAGTAGGGAATTTCCTCAAAGACTAAAAATAGACCCACCTTTTGACTCAGCAATTCCACTGCTGGGATTATACCTTAAGAACCCTGAAACACCAATTCGAAAGAACCTATGCACCCCAAAGTTCATAGTGGCATTATTTACAATAGCCAAGTGCTGGAAGCCACCTAAGTGCCTATCAGTAAATGAGTGGATCAAAAAACCATGGTACTTTTACACAATGGAATACTATGCAGAAGAAAGAAAGAAGGAGCTCTTACCCTTTGTGGCAGCATGGATGAAACTGGAGAGCATTTTGCTAAGCGAAACAAGCCAGGAGGTGAAAAACAAATACCATATGATCTCACCTCTAAGTGGAACCTAATCAACAAAACAAACAAGCAAGCCAAATAGAACCAGAGGCATTGAAATAAAGAACAAACTGACAGTGACTAGAGGGGAGGAAGAGGGGGAAAATGGGGGAAAGAAGGGGAAAGGTGGTCAAGAAACATATATAGAGGACCCGTGATCAAATTAAAAAGGGAGTAGGATTGAGGGTGGGAGGGAAGGGTAAATGGTGGTGGGAAAATGGAGACAACTGTACTTGAACAACAATAAAAAAAAATTTTATCAGAAACAAAAACAAAAACACCCCCCAAAACTGTGGTAAATTATTTTTATTTTTAGTATATATTTATACACTACCATTTATCCCCCTATAACCTCTTCTACCTTCATTCACTCCTCTTCCCTCCCTTCAATCACCACACTGTCATCTGTATCCATCAGTTCTTCTTTGCTCAATCACTCCACCCCCCCACCAGAGCTGTCAGCCTGCTCTCTGTGGGTCTGTGTCTATTTTACTTGTTAGTTCAGTTTGTTCATTAGATTCCACATATAAATGAAATCATAGTTATTTATCTTTTTCTGACTGGCTTATTTCACTTAGCAAAATGGTCTCCATGTTCATCCATGCAGTTGCAAAGGGTAAAATTTCCTTCTTTCTTTACAGCCAAGTCATATTCTGTGGTGTAAAAGTACCAAAGCTGTTTTATCCACTCATGCACTGATGGATATTTGGGCTGCTTCAAAATCTTGGCTATTGTCAATAATGGTGCAATTAACATAGGAGTGCTTATATTCTTTCAATTTATTATTCTCAGCTTTTCAGATAAATTCCCAGAAGTGGAATGACTGGTTAATAAGGCAGTTCCATTTTTAATACTGCTTTACAAAATGGCTGCAACAATTTGCATTCCTACCAATAGAACGAAACAGTTGCCCTTTCTGCACATCTTTGCCAGCACTTGTTTTTTATTGATTTGTTGATGCTAGCATTTCTGACATGTGTGAGGTGGTATCTCATTGTGATTTTAATTTGCATTTCTCTAATGATTAGTGACCTTGAGCATATATTAATACATCCATTGGCCATCCTCTGTATGTCTTTTTCAGAGGAGTGTCTATTCTGGTCCTCTGTCCATTTTTTAAATTGGGTTATTTGGTTTTGGTGATGAGATTTATGTTATAAGTTTTGGATATTAACCTCTTATCAGATATATCAGAAAATATATTCTCCCATTCATGGGTATTCTTTTCATTTTGTGGATGGTTTTCTTTGCTGTGAAAAAAATGTTCTGTTTGATATAGTCTCATTTGCTTATTTTCTTTTGTTTTCCTTGCCTGAGGAGCTATATCAGAAAAAATATTGCTACAACCAATGTCCGAGACTTAACTGCCTATTTCCTTCTGGGATTTTTATGATTGCAAGTCTAACATTTAAGCTTTTAATCCATTATTAATTTATTCTTGTGTGTGGCATTAAAAGGTGGTCTAGTTTCATTTTTCTATGAATATTTGTCCAATTTTTCAAACATCATTTATTGAATAAACTATCTTTAGACCAGTGTATGTTTTTGACTCTTCTGCCAAATATTAACTGACTATAAAGGTATGGGTTTATTTATGGGTTCTCTATTCTGTTCCATTGATCCATATGACTTGCCTGGATAAATCCCTCCCATTGACCTGCCAACAACAATCAAGGCTCATCTACAAGAGACTGTACTCAGCCCACATGAAGGGTATACCTTGAACACCCAGCTTGGGTGATAGGGGAAGCTATGCCACTGGACCCTATAGGACACCTAACATTAGGCCACTCTACCAAGACAGGAAGTCATAGCAGCTCTACCTAATACATAGAAACAAACAAAGGGAGGCTGCCAAAATGAAGTGACAGAGAAACATTGCCCAAATGAAAGAATAGATCAAAACTTCAGAAAAAGAACTTAGCAAAATGGAGATAAGCAATCTATCAGATACAGAGTCAAAAAGCTGATTATAAGGATGCTCAAAGAACTTAGTGAGAACTTCAATAGCATCAAAAAGATCCAGTCAGAAATGAAAGACACACTAATTGAAATAAAGAACAATTTACAGGGAAATAACAGTACAGTAGATGAAGTCAAGAATCAAATCAATGATTTGAAACATAAGGAAGCAAACAGCATCCAATCAGTACAACAAGAATTAAAAATAATCCCAAAAAATGAAGATAGAGTAAGCAGCCTGTGGGACAGCTTCGAGTATTCCATCATTCGCATCCTTTGATGAACTCCATAGGAGTGTCTGGAGGAGAAGAAAAAGAGCTAGAAATTGGAAATCTATTTGAAAAAATAATAGAAGAAATATTCTCTAATTTGGTGAAGAAAATAGATCCTCAAGTCCAGGAAGCACAGAGAGTCCCAAACAAGACAGATGCAAGGAGGTCCATATGGAGACTCATCATAATCAAATAGCCAAAGGTTAAAAATAAAGAAAGAATCTTAAATGCAGCAAGAGAAAAGCCATTAGTTATATACAGGATAGTTCCTATAAGACTGTCATGTGATTTCTCAAAAGAAATTTGCAGGCTAGAAGAGGCTGGCAAGAAATATTCAAAATCATGAAAAACAGGGACCTACAGCCAAAATTGCTCTACCCAACAACGATAACATTTAGAATCAAAGGGCAGATAAAGTGCATCCAAGACAAAAAGAACTAAAGGAGTTCATCATCACCAAACCATTATTACATGAAATATTAAAGGGACTTACTTAAGGAAAAAAAGATGATCGAAACTATGCACAATAAAATGGCAATAAATATGTATCTATCAACAGCTGAATCTAAAAAAAGAAACTAAGCAAACAAGAACAGAGAAAGAATCATGAATATGGAAAACATTATGATGGTTGATAGATAGCAAGTAGATGTCAGAGAATGGGTGAAGAGGTGAGGGGATTAAGTACAAGTAGGTGATTACAGAATAGCCATTGTGATGAAAAGTACACTACAGGAAATGGAGTAGCCAAAGAACTTATATTCATGACCTGTGGATTGAACAATTGTGTGGCAGTGGCCTGAGGGAGTGGGGATTGCTGGGTGTAGGGGGGGAAGTTGGAAAAACTACAACAACTATAATAGCATAATCAGTAATTTTTTTTTTTTTAAACAACTACTTTACCCAGCAAGGCTATCATTTAAAATTGAAGGAGAAATAAAAACTTCCTAGACATGTAAAACTAAGGAGTTTGTTACCAACAAACCAATATTACAAGAAATCTTAAAGGGTCTTCTTTTAAACAATAAGAAGAAAACCCTAGGGGAACATAGTTAAAAGAATAAAATGGCAATCAATATATACCTATTAATAATCACTTCAAATATCAATGGCTCAAATGCTCCAAGAAAAAGACATAGGGTAGTTGAAGGGATAAAAAAGAGACCCACATATATGCCATCTACATGAGACCCACCTCAAAACATAAGATACACACAGATTAAAAGTAAGGGGATGAAAAAAGATATTTCATGCAAATGAAAAGGAATAAAACTTGAGGGATACACACACACACACACACGTATATGGCAAAATAAGATTTAAAACAAAGACTGCGGTATGAGACATAGAAGGACACAACATAATAACAAAGGAAGCTATTCAACAAGATGTATAACCCTTGTAAACATTTATGTACCCAACATAGGAGTACCTACATATACACACCAAATCTCCTTAGACATAAAGGGAGAGAGCAACAGTAATACAGTCACAGTAGGGGATTTTAACACCCCATTGTTATCAATGAATGCATTGTCCAGAGAGAAAATCAACAAGGAAAGAGTGGCTTTAAATGACACTCTAGATCAGATGGATTTAATTGATATCTTAGAATATTTTACCTCAAAGCAAGAGAATATACATCTTTCAAGCGCACATGGAACATTTTCTGAGATAGACCACATGTTAGGACACAAAACAAACCTCAATAAACTTAAAAAGATTGAAATCATATCAAGCATCTTCTCTGACTATAATGCTATGAAAGTAGAAATCAATTATAAGAAGAAAACTGAATAATACACAAAGACATGGAAACTAATAGATGTTATTAAACAAGGAATGGGTTAACAATGAGATCAAGAAAGAAATCAAAAGCTAGCTTTAAACAAATGAAAATGAGAACACACAACACAAAATATGTGAGACACAGGGACAGCAGTCCTCAGAGGGAAATTCAGAGCATTACAGGCCTATCTCAGGAAAGGAGAAAAAGAGCAAATCAACAACCTAACTTTACAATGAAAGGAACTAGAAAAAGAACAACAAACTCTAATGTGAGTAGAACAAAGGAAATAATAAAGATCATAGCAGAAATAAATAATATAGAATTTAAAAAATACAAAAGATCAATAAATCCAAGAGCTGATTATTTGAAAAAATAAACAAGATTAGAAAACCTTTAACTGGGCTCATCAGGAAAAAAGAAAGAAAACCCCAATACATAAAATCAGAAATGAAAGAGGAGCAGTAAAAACTGACACCAAAGTAATACAAAGGATTGTAAGAAAATATTATGAACAACTATATGCCAACAAACCAGACAATCTGGATGAAATGGATAAATTCCTAGAAATATACAACCCTCCATAAACTTAATCAGGAAAAATCAAAGAATCTGAATAGATGGATTACAACTATTGAAATTGAAGCAGTAATCAAAAAAAAAAAAAACTCCCAACAAACAAAAACCCTGGACTGGAAGGCTTCACAGGTGAATTTTACCAAATATTCTGAGGAGAACTAGCACCTCTCTTCCTCAAACTATTCCAAAAAGTGTAAGAGGAGGGAAAAGTTCCAAGCTCACTTCATGATGCCAGGATTATCCTAATTTCAAAGCTAGATAAAGACACTACAAAGAAACATAGCAACCAATATACCTGATGAACATAGATGCTAGAATTCTCAATAAAATATTAGCAAATTAAATATAGCAATACATCAAAATGATCATACACCATAATCAAGTGGGCTTTACCCTGGTGTTGCAAGGTTGGTACAATATTTGCAAATCAATAAACATGATATGCCACATAAATAAAATGAAGGATAAAACCACATGATCATATCAAGAGATACAGAAAAAACATGTGATACAATCCAACACCCACTGATGATCAAAACTTTCAGCAAAATGAAATACAGGCAACATACCTTAAAGGCTACGTATGACAAACCCACTGCCATCATTATAATCAATGGACCAAATTTACAAGCATTCCCCATAAGATCATAACGAGACTGGAATGTCTGCTTTCACTTCCTTTATTCAACATATTGGGTTGTCCAAAAAGTCTGTATGGTTTTTCTGTAAGATAAAAGGCACATTTTTCATTTCTTCTAATAAAGTTATTGATTTGGATATTTTGAGTATGTCAGCTATGTCCTGCATGGTATAACTTCCATTGTTCTCAGTTAATGTCTCAGTTTTATTGCTTTCAATTTCAACTGGTCTACCTGACCATGGAGCATCATCCACCAAGAAATCCCCAGCACAAAACTTTGCAAACCACTTTTGACACATTTAATCAGCCACAGTACCTCCTCCCTACACTGCACAAATCTTTTCTTTTTATTTTGCATTTCAGTTGCATATTTATTTTTCCTGAAATAATAAAGCATAATATGCTGAAAATGTTGCTTATTTTCTTCCATCTTCAATATTAAAATGGCTACAGAAAAATTCACCAATTGTGACAAGTTTTTTATAATGCATGCTGATATGACAGCTGTTATGATACAATCTAACAAAACTGTTTTGATTGAAGTTAAAGACAAGTAAGAAGTACTAGAGCCATCTTATAGAAAAACAAAAAAACAAAAAGAAACCCAACATTTTGACCAACCTAACAGTACTGGAAGTCCTAGCTGTAGCAATCAGACAAAAAGAAAAAATGAAAGACATCCAAATTGGAAAGGAAGAAATAAAACTGTCATTGTTCACAGATGACATAACACTGTTCATAGAGAACCCTAAAGATTCCACCAAGAGACTACTAGAACTGAAAAATAAATTTAGTAAAGTAGCAGGATATAAAATTAATATCCAAGAATCAGTTGCATATTTATATGTCAATAATGAACTATCAGAAAGAGAAATTAAGAGAACAATCCCATTCAAAGTTCCTTCAAAAAGAATACAATGCCTAGGAATAAATTTAGCCAAGAATGCAAAAGTCCTGTACTCAGAAAGTTAATATTTTTAAGTGTATTATTTACATATATCATTCATATATTTAATTTCTGTTCTCATCCTAAATATACCGTAAAATAATTTAAAACATAAAAATTTAAGTATATTTCTGTTTGTCATTGTCTAATGTGATCTAAATTATTTTTGTATTCCTTTATTATAAAAGGGGTTTATAGCAAAAAAAAAAGATACAGAGCAATTCAAGGTAAAGGTAAAATAAATCATCCATGATTGCCTGATAGCGATAATGACTATATATCTTTGTTTTATTTTCTATTTTTATGCATATATTGTTACATATTTTAGATCATTTATGATTTATAAGATTTTACTTTTATTTTTTTCTTGTTCAAGCACTATTGTCTCTACTTTCCCCCACCACCCTCTCCCTCAACCCACCCCCACCTCCCACCCTCAATCCTACTCCCCTTTGGTTTTGTCCATGCATCCTTTTTACATGTTCCTTGATGACTCTTTCCTTTCTTTCCCCTGTTATTCCCCCCTCCTCCTCCCCTCTGGTTACTGTCAGTTTGTTCTTTATTTCCATGTCTCTGGTTATATTTTGCTTGCTTGTTTGTTTTTGCTGATTTTGTGTTTTTTATACTTAATGCTATATCAAAGACATTTTATGTTGTTTTAAATATCTTTTATCTCTTGATAAGCAACATTTTAATGAAAATATACATTTCATGCCCTTACTGGAATGGGACAGTTGGTTGGTATTGTTCAGCAAAGTGGAAGTTTCCCAGTTTGATCCCTGGTCTAGGCGCATGCCTGGGTTGCAGGTTCATCCCAGGTTGGGGCACACACCACAGGCAACCAACCTGTGTTTCTCCTTCACATCAATATTTCTCTCCTTCTCTTTCTCCCTCCCTTCTTCTCTCATTAAAAATAAATAAATAAAATCTTTTTTAAAAAGAAAATTTACTTTTAATAATAACAATGCATTATGATTTACTTGATTATTCCTATTTTGAGGCATATAAATTGTTTTCAATCTGTTACATGTAATAAAAGTCACATGCTTATATCTTAGTTCAGATATCAAATTATTCATTAGAATAGATTATGAGTCCAATACAGATTCAGTATCTTGGGATCTTGAGGAGGTCTGTCCTCAATATCTTTGTCCTAAGTGTACTTATATTGAAGTAGTCCTACTTTTACTGGTATTCGGGACTACAAATGTGGGAAAATTCTAACATTTTCTAAGAGAATGGTCCAATTTGAGAAGAAAGCTAGTAGAATGACAAAGTGGTTTCAAATGTGAGTGCTTCTTGGATAAGCTGAAACGCAAAATTAAATTTGTCTCTATTGCTATATCTTTGTGGCAATTGGAAACAGAAAGTACTATGTACCATTACAAAATAAGAAAAAACTTTGTCATACTATGATAATGGGTATTTAAAAAGTGATTGTTCAAACTAGGGTTGTTGAATGAGAAAGTAGATTTCAAGGAAATTGGCAGCTGTATTTTCAATACCGTTCTTGTGTACACTGGAAGCAAAATATCTGATGTACTATAAAAAATGATTTCCCCATTTTACAACTCTAAATGATATAGGGAAACTATCAAGTAATCAATACCAGTATTAATAATATTTTTACCATCTGAAAAATACTATAGTGGCATTTGGATTTTTCCCAGGTAATTTTGGGGCTTCAGTGTCAAAAATGTGTCATCTGCCTGGACAGGGTGATTGGTAACACAGTCCTACAGTGGAGACGCTTGATGCCCTGAGCAGGTCATCCTGAACCATCCAAGTCATATTTTAGGCTTTACATCTGTGCCAGATCTCAGAGTGTTTGTGTCACTTGCAAATGTATCAAACTGAAACTGAGGGTTTATTATCATCCAAATAAGGTCTAGAAGTTAGCCTCCAATTCTTAAAATCTGTTGATCTGCCATTTCTGGCATAATCCTATCAAGTTTATGCTTGTGGAATACTTTTTACACTCTCTTTCCTTATGATGCTTGGCTTTTCACTGTGTGAGGTAAACTCAAGCTATAGGTCACATCTAGGTAGGGCAGAAGGCTGCTGGGGAGAGTAGAGTAAGAAGGTCTTTTCAAGAAGAAAACTGAGTATAATGTACACATCTGTCACAGCAGTATAAACCAATTACAAAAGAAAGCTCTCTGAACTAGTTTTTCTAGCTGATCATTAAAATCTTTACAAATCTGCTTAATTTTTTATTTCTACTTTCTGATAATTTGTCATTTTATAAATTATCACAATTAAAATAATGAAACAAAAACAACTATTTTGAGCAGAAATGGGCCACATTTTTTTAAAGTGATAAATTGTTAAGTGGGGTGTCCTTGGTGACATTTTATACAACCATCGTTGTAAAAAAAATTTGAAGAATACATTTTAAAAAATACTTTCAATGCTACTAATTTTTAAAAATTTGGCTTAATTTGATATTAATATTTTTATTAATTTATAAGCATAATGAAATGCCAGAGTTTAAAAAGTTACTGCCTCAACATATTAATATATTTTATTAGAGTTAGCCTAAGGCATCATGAATGACCTGAACAATTTAAGGGGATGGGATCCCATTCATATATTCATTTATTCCAAGACACAAATTATGACCCCATAAAATGCATAGTACAACATTTCCATCACTGTATGTGGTAACCTTAAAGTTATCTTTAGCTATAAGCAACTCTAAAAGATTCTTAAAAGATCAGGAAAAATATTCTTGATTGCCATATACAGTAAAGAATTTTTCTACTCCAAAAGTACAGTCTCTATTGATGTTTTTCTGTTCCTTAAACCAATTTAGTCAATTCATATTTATTGATCACCACAGATGATTTGCTAACCTTTAGTGATAGAAAGATAAGATATACATTATAGCTTCATTGAGGAACTCGGAGCCTAAGAGAATAACCTTGATAGAGTGGTTAATGCAATGAGAGTTTTATGAACATAAGGCAAGTGTTCTTTTCCTGGAACAAGGACTCAGGGGTTTCCAGAAGGACTAAATTTCTGAGGTAATCTCAAAGAATGATTCTAGGCAAGAAAGAAAGAAAAAAGAAAAGAGAAAGA